>UELU01121407.1:0-25688 GCA_900490025.1 Megastigmus dorsalis | reverse complement strand
CCCCCACCCTTCATCTCTCGCTCATTCCACGATGGATCCGCACGTGCGCGAAGAGAATATTAGGCTCGGTGCACATTCTAATTAGCTGATATGCGCGCGCGCCCCGGGCAAATGGGCCGCGATAAACGCGCCGCTAATTAAGTTACACCGGTCTACGCTGTATTTTGGACTGTATATATGCTCGTTATTCGAGACTCATCTTCTTTTCGAAACTTACCGATACTATAATGTAATCAGGTTAATATCGAGTTTTATTCTTCATCGGCTTAAAAATATTCCGTGTCATTCGGTTTTATACCTATTAGTAGAGGGCCTGTAATAAGAAAAAACACTTGTAAATACAGTTTACGTAAGTTTCGACGTTTTCAGCAGTTTAATACATAAAAAGAGATTCTACAATTTTTTTTAAAAACCTAAGAATCAATCAAATATTCTTGTCTCGCCTAAACTAATACTCTAAAAAAATGCATCGACGAGAAAAGATTGGCTCGAACGAAAAAAAGGTCGTAAAAAAAGGGTTTATAAAAAGCTTCATATATCGTTACGGGAAGAAGCTCTCACACGGCTCTTTAGTTTTTATTTTATATCGACTGCGCTCTATTTCCGCCGCTTCCGCGCGCGCGGAGGCGCAGCGGCAATTATAAATCAGCACCGAGTTAGACTCCATTGCGGCGCTGCTGCTGCTGCTGCTGCTACAGCTGCTACTGCTCTCGGGCTGCCGTTCTTTATTATTTTTTCGCCGAACGAGATCCCGAACTTTTCCACCGCGCCACCGCCGACGACTGATTAATCGGCGCGAAATACGAAAAAAGACGCCCACACGGGCTCTCTCTTCTCTTCCCTTCCTTTATTTCTTGTTTCATCTCAACTGGTTTTTTCTTCGTACAACTATATACAACTATGTGCGTATCGTAGACTCTTTTTGATAGAGATATTTGCCATTGAAAATCGGTAGACTATATAGAGTCGAACTAAAAAGTTTTGCACGAGCATCGCATTAGAAAGTGAAACTCAAAAATTTCATCAGACTGATTTGTACTTGGAAATTTGATTTGAAAACTGAATTATCTCATTATTTGTGTACAAAGAAGATGAGGAAATCTGAATGTGTTAAGTAGAAAAGGTCGCGTTTGATCAGACGCGTTTACGAGTCCCAAGGACATGGATGTTGCCAATTATTATTATTGAAAACAATTTTATGCACGAGATTAAATATTATGCAATAAATAAATGTAATGGATATCTGAATTTATTTTTCACGAATAGCTACATTAGATTTTCAAACCCGCGCTAAATTGGAGGACTGGATTTAGTAAGAGGATCAACACTCGAAAATTTTTGTGGTTTTTTATGTTTATTTCAAAAACCAACCATCGGTTGGTTAAAACAATTTTTTAAATTTATTTATAAACTTTTAATATTAGTACAACACTAATACGATTTTCACGCGTCTACGAACTTGAACTCCCTTACTGAATTTCCGGCTCTTCAATTATGATTATACTCAAACTTTCTTACTGCGAACTTACATTTTTCATATCAAGTTAAATTATAAGCCTTGAAACCAATTGTTTCTACCTGTTTATAAATTCACTAATTACAACTAAATAAGTATTCGTATGAACAAAATAATTACCTATTTATATACAATTATTATTTAAAACGAAAAACTTTTTTATCAAAATATAAAATAAAAAGTCACGCGAGTTTTTTTCGTGTACCAGATTAAAATTTTTACTTATTATAAAGCATGGATCGAATAATGACGACAAACTCATTCTCGAACAAGAGCTGAGACCATTTCTCATGTTGCCCGTTTTATCTTCACCAACATACATCGATATTAAAAATGTTCTCTCTTATTTATATTCTCAGCTGTATCAAACTACTCTAAAAACACTACCGATTCTCTTCTCTCTCTTTCCTAAGAAATTTACTATTTGAAATTTTAGTTTTGAAAATTGACTTTCGACAGAATGGGTACGATGCATGTATAATGTTTCATGCGTGGGCGAGCTCCTTCTAAAACGTTTTGCGCGAAGCAAACGTTGTTCCACGGAAAAGTTTTAGTGTCTAAAGAGTACGCGTAAATAAGATAAAAATGTGCGAGTATAGAATATCGATTTATTGAGTTACCTTCAAAAAGTTTAAAAGTTTACTTTCATTTGAATCGAGGATTTTAACGCTGTAATACGGTGCTTTTGCTCCATTTCTCTCACGAATATTCGTGCAATTATTTCGATTCATATACTAAAAAAGAATTACTTATTTTATATTAAACAATAAATTATAATAAGATTAATTTTAATAATAATAAAAAAAGAGTCAAATTTATAATTGTATAAACTACAGAATAAATTCTGTACAATGGAAACTAAGTAGGTATTGCATATTTTAAGAAACTCAAGTTCCCTTTTGTGTTTAGCTTTTAAATACTATCATAATATTATTGTTTTTACTTGATCTTAAGTTTTCAATGAGGAAGGACAGGCAAACCATAAATAATAACGAATTGTAAGAAGCTCAAGACAGACGACTTATTCGCTGAATGCTAAAAGCATCAACGGATTGATAAAACTTTGATAGAACTTATTTGAAGCAAGTCTTGAAACAAGAAAACTAATCTAGAAGAAAGTGTGAGGGAGCGAGAGAGAAGAGAAAAAAATTTATTGACTTTGTACGAAGACGATCTACAGTTATTCAAACCACAAGGGTAAATTGTAAAGTTCAGTTACATATACGAATGTTATGCATTAAATATATAAAAAAATAAACAAGACTCGATAAAACTAATAAAAAAATATGATATTGAATCTTAAATTCGTTTTGTATAGAATAGAACATTCTACACGTAATTAATATAAAATACCGAAAGTTTTATTCGTTTTATATATACACTTTTATAAACAAAAACAGAAGATCATTATAGAAGACAGCTGGCGGTCGTCCAATAGCATTTTGCAGTCATCACTGCGACGACCTTTAAATACAAAATTGCAACATTTACAGTTGTTGATCATCTAGCTAATGTCACATTACATTACATAAAGAAATTGATTTTAACGAGTTACAGAAAAGCAGACGCTATAATGGAAATTACAATAATAATAATTGCTTCTTTTATACACTGTTCAAGCTTACCGTTATTAGAAATAGAGTCACTTGCGAAACCATGTTCAGATTGGAAACAAGTCATTTTTATAGTTAGTTACTAATTTGAAAATCGCTTACTTTAGCCTTAAGTCGTCTAATTTTCTGTGAAAACCTTTGAAATAATTTATTTTTAATCTGTATTTTTTTAATATTTTTAAATTAAAACTTTAAGACAGTTCAATTTTTATGCGGGCCACTCAGCATTAAAAATTATACTTTTTAGAAAGAAAGTAAACAGAATTATTATTTTCGGTAGTCGATGCCAAATATTTTCCCCAAGATTGATACTGTGGGATCATCAAATTCATTTTTCTTTTCTTCTAACTTTTATACTTAGATCTTTCGACAAAAAAGTTTTCAGCTAAAATTTTTATCATATGCCAGCGAACTGATCTTATTTCATGGTGAAGCTTCAATATTTTTTTTTCAACCCCAAACCATTCTACATTTGATCCAAGTGAATTTGTAAAAATTATACATTCAAGTATAGAAAACAGTTTACTTATAATAGATATTCATAAGACAAATTCATTTAAGCATCCATGAAAAAAAAAATCAATGGAACCTCCAAACAGTTTGTCCCATTAACGTGTCGCTTATATTAGTCAATAATTATATCCAATAATTGACAAAATGGCCGCTTAGTCCGATATAATCCAATAATAGAAACTTATCGCTTTTTCGGAAATCCAGCAGTAAAAGCCGTGTGCCCACGCTCCAACTATAAAAAGCAAAAAGACCAACTCTCATCCCCTTTTTACGATGTTACATATCGACTGGACGAAAAGAAACGAGCATAAAAAATGTGGTGAGTCTATGGGGCGCAGTTATATGCGGTTGCATGACGCGCGGAGAAATCTGTTGCAAAACTTCTCTTATCTCGGTTATGACGCAACCCGGAAAATCCTCGGGGATGTGCGCTCTCTCTCTCTCTCTCTCTCGCTCTCTCTCTATCGCATCCGCAGAACCTCCTTTTTCTCTGCGCCGGCGCCCACGGCTTACTCGCCTATTATTTTTACGCACCACCTAAAATGAGCTCTTTGCTTTTCTTTCCCTTTTATCCGCCGCCGGTCTTTACAACAAATACGGCGATGGGAGATTTATGACACACCCGCCACTGATTTATCGCGATTCGTCGAGTCTATACGACGTATTTGTTGCACTGCGCGACTCTTATTGTTTTGATATGTTGCGCGTTGGCGGTGTACAAATATACGACCACTTTTCAGAATCTTGAATTTCAGCCTGCGTAAAAAAGGTTTTTTTTTTGTCGTCAAACTCAACGTAATTGTTTCTCGCAATGTTTTCTTGAATATGGTCCAATTCTTTAAATGAGCCTTTTCACACAAATTTATTCAGAGTATAGGTGATAAGATCACAGAGCAGTAATAAATTTTCCCACATACTATAAATCCGAAATGTATTGTAAAGCAGATGGTGAGCTACCGTCGCATTACTTATATACATATATAATATTTTATGTGAGACCAAAATCACGTACAGTCAGATTTTCGTTCAAACTATCGAACACCGCACTAACCATCCCCGATAATGACACGGAACAAGAGCTCGGTAATCCTTAATCGTCGTCGTATAACATTCGAAAGCCATCAATAGCACACTTTGTATGCAGCGCACAATCTTTGTTTGATGCCCGCGGATATCTAATCAAACAAGTCCGCGGCAGCGTCAAATAAAATGGAAATTGGATTTGTATCGTTTCCATCTCGTATTTCCTCTATATACGACTATCTCCCTTTCTCTGTCTCTGTCTCTCTAGGGAAGTTGCCTGCGACTGCGTGCGATGCATACAATAAAACCAATTTGACAGATGAGCCGTAGGTGTGTCGGCTTGTGTTTACAAGCGATACTTTACTCGCGATGGTAATCGTTGTCGGGAAAGTCATTGAACATTGGTTGAATTGATTTTTGATCATGAGAAGTTCATTCGTGGAGGGTCTTTAGAATATGTATATGCAGATTTGTAGCACAACTAAAAAACAACTAAGGGTTATAGTTTATAATATCTTATTGAACGTAGTGTAAGACAATAACAACTGAGTTTCCTTTTGCCCCAAGCGTAGAGGTTTATTTTTTAATTTTTCATCACTTTTATATCAAGATATGCAGAAAAGTTTTCATCCTACATTTTGCACCACATTAAAATGTAGTCTATTTTCAAAGTGAATTTCAACACGTCAAACTATTTTTTCAGCATACATTTTTTTAACTACGCATTTCTATTGTTCCTTAACGAAAACAATATTTTTAAATAAATGATTGACACTTCATTTTTCTTTCCTCGCAGATTAGAATATTAAGATATTTCGTTTGTTTGAGAAAAAATAACAAATAACTGCCTGTGAATTCTACATATTATAAACTAGAAGCTTCTTACAAGGTGAACTATTGGTTTGGAAACGATCAAATATAACTTTAATAAACAAAATAATGATAACACAGTATTTCGTTAAATTTCCCATAAATTAAGAAGACTGTTATAATTTTAAATTAGAAGGAAAGCCATGAAGAATTCGAATCGAACGATATGACATTCTTTCTTGAGATTTGTCGATATGGGCTATTCGAATGAAAATAGATTCGCGTGCATTCGGTAAGGCAATTTCAGTGTATTTTGGACGATCCTATTTACAAAAAATCAAGTGTGTTCCACAAAATTTTTAATTATATTCCACTTAATTTCATTTCGGCACCAACAACGAACACAGAACTCAATAAAATCATTGTAATATCACTTTGTTAGGTGCACAAATAATAATTTGTAAGAGTTTATACTTTATCGTGTTACAATAACAAGCCTTACCGAACTTCGAGTCTGAACTACACTAAGATGTGCGTTAGCGCTGTGTGGGCCGATGATCGATGCCAAAAGATATCCACCCATATAAAAGACATGTGAAGCATTCGAAAGCGTAAAATGTCAGTACTACTATACCTCCACTATACACATGTTACAGGTATCGATCACCATCCCACACATCAGCGGTAAAATAGCAGTCCAACATTCGAATCTCTTCGAAAACCAGTTACAAACCCGGTGTGAAAGATATGCTCTTGAGCGAAATAATTACTCAATGTACGAGGGAATCTGCATGGGGCGAAAACAAAAGCTCCCGGCGCAAATTCAATAAGTTGCCGGCGTGCGGCGCTTCCTACCGACCGCGACACCCACGTTGAGCTTTCGGCTTCATCCTCCATGTATCTCTGGAATTGAATGACGTATAGCACGAGAAATGGAGAACGAACATTCAGCACAGAATAGTTATGGCATATAGAATGGAGATGAAAAGGAGATGCGCAACTGATCACGAACTGATTAGGGGGATACGCGTGCGGCTGTGCAATTAAGCGACGACAGGCACGTGTCGTGTGGATTTCCTGGAGATGTATTAAGATCTTTGGGTACATAACACCAATGATGAATTGGTATTATTATTGGACAAACTGTTTTGCGAACGTTTTCATTGACTAGTTTTAGCTTATATAGATAGTTCTGGGATGGCTAACAGTGTATAATTAGGATCCATCTATTTTATTTATAAAATTGCAATTTACTATTTTAGATCCCCTACGAGCCAATCGACGTGAAATCTCGTCGCAATGACATTGGTTTTGTCAGTACATCTTTGCTTATAATAACCTTTGAACGTAACAATTATGGAATAGATCAGCTAGCGCGAAAATAGAAGCTATAAAGGCTTACACTGCAAGATGATTTGAGCTATAGATTAAACTCCTTGATTAATAGGTATTTTAAAATTGATTTTGCTCGATACATGTATGGTTAAAAAAAAATGCTATAACGCAGGCTGGTTATCCAATAATATTAAAAAAGTTCGTTAAATATAATCTTTCACGGGTAAAAAAAAAATAATCGAAAAATACTGTAAAGTATCTAAAAGAAATAGGTTCTCTCGATAAACGAAATTAACAGTAGCACCATGTGAGAACGCAAAAGACAAAAATAATAATTGTGTATGGGGAACGACTGATCCGTTGGTCAGACGCAACGCTTCTCAAATGGTACATATAACAAGGCATACGAAAAAAGCTGCCGGGGGATTTCATCCGTCCGAGGATATAAAAGCGAACGACGCAATGCATATAATAGTTGCAGGGCGTGTAGCTGGAAGCCAAACGGGGCGGACCGGCTTTTAAATGTCCGGGAAAGGAAAAAACATTATATGGGAGGGAATGGAGGGTCGAAAAGATTGATGCGAATCTCGACGGAATACTAAAAGCGGGCAATATACATGCAGTGTGCAGTTCGTTCGTTTCTTTCTTATTTGCTTTTTTATCTCCGCCACGCTCTCATTTGTCTATCTCGCTATTGCAGGAGGAGATTCCAGTTTCTGCCTTCTTCCGCGGCCATTTATTGCATTAATAAAGTATTTAGCCGTGATTGATTCAAACTTCCTTCAAATTCATTTTTATACGCTTTTGCGAAGCGAATAAAATCGTTTACGTTGGCAAATGAACGGTGCACGCCATCAACTGCGCATATTAAGTTTTGAATCAAAAAAATTCTTAAGATATTACATTTCGTTATTGAATATTGCGCGCACTCCAACGCACAGTGAACAGTTTTTATAACTCGACACTTTTTTACTTTACTCTTAGAACTTGTATGGATGCAATAAATTAATTCAACGCAATCGCGGTCGAATTAACAATTATTTTTATTCTGAGAAGTCCAATGATCCAAACGATGAAACCCTATGTAAACAAGAAAAAGTAGGAAAGTTTATTTAGAATGCAATTATCCTCTGTATTATAAACAGGCGCTCGAGCAAAGCTGTAGGCCCTTTTTCTCTTTGACGCACGCGGAGAAAACCTCAACATATATGTATTAAGTATAGCTTCGACACACGCGCATTACTTTGCGGATGAAATAAACGAAGAAAGTATATAGGGCACCGAATGGAAATCACAAAAGTGTGCACAAGAACACGTTGGCTCGGTCGAGCTGCGAAAATATTAGCCGTGAGATCAAAATTAATTTTCGCTCTTTTCCTGCGTACGTGTGGGTATATATACTTTTTGTTTGTAGCTGCGAGGCGGAATATATAAGTAAAAAAAAATGCGCAGCTCTGGGAGTCATGTTCGATATGCGAGGGGCAAAAGAAAAAAGGACTTACTTTTCGAGAGGAGCTTTTGTACATACGAGGGGCGGGGGGGGGAGGCTCGAAGTGAAATCTTGACAGTTTATAATGTCAAAGGGATGGCGTTTAAGGGGGGCACGTGCGTAAACGAAAAGCTGACAAGGGGCTGATATTTCTTCAACCCTTGAATATTACCTCGCCTCGCGAAGTTTCCTAATTGATCGAATTTTTCATGGTTTTATCAAGTTTTTTTCTCTCCACTTTGATCTAAAAAATTTCATATTCTATATATTAATTGATGTTTATAAATATATATACGAGATCATATAATAAATAAATAATCATCGGAGAAATAAACTGTGCTCAAAGTATAGGTATGTACATGGATTAAGAATGAATTTCAGTTTCATTAAAATATTAACAAGTTTAATAAACCCTGTTTACCGTATAGCTTACGGATGCCTATATTTTATTTTAATGAATTATATTTTCATTTGCGTACATTCAAGATAGAGTTCACTTTTAGAAGTATAATTTCATAATATTTGTTCAAAATTAAACAAATAAATTTTCAGTTTTACACGCACCTTTTGTCTGAAATAAATTTATTTATTCTGTTAATATTTCGCTGCTTTTGATAAATAATTTTGTTTCAAAATGCAAATTATTTTAAACTCAATTTCCTCGATACAAAGCACTTGGTTATTAATTAAAATTTGTAGAGAAGAGTGCATTCAATAATAAATATATTCGTATAAAAATTATTTAAGAAGGGACTTACGAAATTTGTATTATCATTTAGCATATAAAAAAATGATTAATAAAAAAATTACCTCATTATTATAATAAAGATTTTTAAGAAAGTCGAATTGATTGTTCCTTATCCTCAAGAAATGTAAATACAGAAACAGACGAGTATAGAAAGGAATTAATTTTCAATCAAATTATCAAGTCTCCTTTCGAATGAAGGAGGCAATCTTTTTTTTTCAATTAAATGCTTTTGATGTTCTTAACGATGACATAGATTTCGTAAGTTCTCATTAAATACTGCATTTTATTCTAATTTCGTGACCATCCTTAGAACATTAATTGATTTGGTTCACGTGCATTACATTAATATTATAAAAAAAATTAATAATTTTGATATATGTACATTGCAAAAATATAGTACTGATAAGGAGTTTCCACACCCTTCGGGTCTCGGATTTTACTAAGACTTTACAGAGACATTATTTGGCAAAAATATGAGACACGTGTCTTGGCGTTTGTGCAAATGAGCCCTTGAGACCGAGCTAAGGCCCATTTAATTAAAATACATGAAAACTCTTGGTTGTCTTTAAACCTTTATTGCAATATACATTGCAGAAAATATTACAAAAAATATATCAAAAGTATAAATAATAAGCTATCATTTGCATTTTCAATTTAAAAGTTATAAGCAATCTAAAAGATGGCTAAATTTTTTACTTTAAGTGTTACCCTTGTACGTGAATTGTAAAATGCGTCAAAAATTAACTTTCGATCGTTCATAACTTTTAAATGAACAGCGCTAATAAATCGTTCTGAATTGTAAATGAAAGCCTATTATTTACACTTTTGATATGTTTTTTGTAACATTTTGCTCAATATATATTGACCTTGCCATAAAGGTTTTAAAACATCCATAATGTTTCATAAATTTTGGTAAAATAGACATTAACTCGCCTCAAGAGCTCATTTAACGAAATTTCAAGATAAGTGTTTTATAGTTTTGTAGAAAGAATATCTCTAGAAAGAAATGCATACCAAAGTATTGGACTGAAAATTAAGCAAAAAATCATGGTTTTTAAATTTAAAATATGATCGCGTATTTTACGCTTAACTCCATCGACATGCTCTTTTCTTCTAATAGTGTGGCTCTATAGAGATAAAAAAATACACATAATTTTACACTTACCGAACACTCAATAAAATTTTACTATTTCGATTGACTAATTACACCTCCAGTAGCTTATACCTTGCTTTTATATAAAAAAAAAAATAGTGACCCCATCGACATATACAAAAATTAAAAAATTGAGAATACTTGTATTAAGTCTAATTTTGATAAACTATACATATCAATACACCCTGGTAGTAATGTTGCGTAGTTTCTAGCAAGTTTCTATAGCTAGATTTTTTAAATATATTGATTTTTCTCTATTATCTCTGATTTTGGGATCTGCATAAAAACTGGACACTTTGTAACTGAAAGCTAGTTCTAAACTGAACAATTTTCGTTTAATAGCAACAAAACATTGCTATTTGATTAGCACAGTCTCCATTTTACTTCGTTCGAGAGTTGAAAAGCTTGAGTTTACAATTCGTATTGTAATGGATCAATGCATCTTTACAAAATTGATAGTATTATTATTATATGCGTACGCTTGTATAAGAAAACAAAAACTTAAAAAATTCCAAATATTAAGTTTAGGATGAGGTTTTTTTTTGGGGATTCCATCGTGTAATCGTGTTGTCAGCAATTGGATGCCGATGTTTCGTGAACATTACAGTTCACTTCTTGAGAGCGGACTTAAAACTGAGGATTCCAGGCCATGCAAAATATTAAAAAAAATTTGGTAACCATTCCAATCGTTACATAAAAACAGATTTTTAAAGCATTGTTCCCCTTTTTTTAGAACTAACCGTACAATATTTGGTCAAGATCGTATCTTAGAAATGTCACAATAAAAGTGTTTAGCCGCGAGTGAAGACCCAATAACCAAAGAACGCGAAAAGATCCTATCAACCATGAACCTTTCCCCGTTCAAGTACCTCCAACCTTACATCTAAATCCACACAAACAAACTCCATCCAGTTATGCACGCGCAACTGGAAAATTTAATTTCCGAATGTGCGGGCGAGAAAAACTCATTAAAAAAGAAAGCGCGCCAGTCGTAAAGCTCGCGCGACTCCCTCTCTCTCTTTCTCTCTCGCGTGCGCGCATCTTCCCGTTTTAATTAAATCCAAAACTAAAGCAACAGCAGCAGCAGCAGCATCGCACTATGCATCACCAGCAGGAGAGAGGAACAAATAAAAAACGCGCGCGAGAGTAGACGTGCAGTATGAAAATAATCGAGAATGGGCCGAAAGGCAAGTCGCGCGGCGTTATAGCTGCGTTGTAATCGCGCGTTGGGCCAAACGGTATCTATTTTTCGCCGGACAATCGAGCCAGAAATACCGCGCCGTTAATTTTCAGCCCCTCACCGAGCCTCGCTCGCCTCCCCCCCCCCCTCTTCCTCCTCCTCTTCCTACTTCGAACCGACGACTCTCTCGCATGATCGCGCGAGCAGCGCGTTAACTTATGCGCAGCCGCGCTACACCCGCGAATCGCTGCGCTGCCGAAATCGCTCCGTGGGTAATTTCCAGCCCATGGCGCGCGCGATCATGGAGGATTTTCTAGAGATGATGCCGCGCTCGCTTTCGCCCGATCACCGACTCGCGATATAGTTTGGAAATTCTTCGCGAGCTGAGTTTATTGCGGCGTGTGGGAGATTTAAAATATATATATATATATATAGTTGTCGGTATGCGCAAGATGAATAAGTTGGCCAATACTATATGTAAATTTTATATCGCGATGATCGAGAGCGGAGACCTGAACAGTGACATTGGGGTTATTCTATACATTGGGCGAGTGGGAGTTGTGGCTCAGCTTTAACGTCATAAATATCGTCAATAGTAACTTATTGAATTGACTTATATAAACGAATACTCTAATTTGTTTTCCATATAAACTGCTTTTATAGTATCTTTGATATAATATCGGTCTTACAAAAAATTATCTTTGATTCTTTGATGCATAACACAAGCTAAAAATTGAAATTTGCCACACCACTGCGATGATTCGTTAATATTTGTAGATTCGTCAGACAAATAATGGATTACACTTCTCACAGAATAGAGCATTGAATACTTATATCGAAATAAATTCGTCAATTATTTTTTGACACGTCACAGGGATATGGAAGTGGAGAAAACGGAATACACTCGATGCGCGCAACAAATAAATGTGTATTCTCGAAAACACATTTTTGTCACACAGAGAGCAAGTTGTTTACGTGCGGCGCAAAAGTGGAAAAAACGCTAGACTCTAAATTCATGCTGAAACAGGAAAGCCCTGTACATTTCCACAATAAACTTTTCTACTTTTTATCTTTTTTTCCATGTGTTCGACATATTTTTTAAACCGATTTACTTATATTTCTCGTCTCGATAAGCTGTGTAAATTGCAAGCAAACATAGTCATGCCTATATACATCGGTCTTGTCCCACCCACGCATAAAAAAAAAACACGAAAACCAACATTGATAAAAGTTTCGAATATGGATATATTCAAGATTATTTCATCGAGAAACGTCGCACCGCAAAGTCTCCAAAGATCTTTTCCACCGCGCCAATCGAAAATAAAAATAACGAGGCAAGAAGCGAGGAGAGAAAAAAGGAAGCTCAAAAAGTATAGAGGAACAAAAAAAAACAAAACGCGCCGCGTAGGAAAGAGCAGTAAAGTATAAGAAAATAAAAGCCAGACACAAAGACGTTGCATGACTCGACGAGAAAGAGAGAGAGAAAGAGAGAGAGAGAGAATCAAAGAGAAGAGGACCGCGGGAAAAACGTCGACAAAATTCGAATCACGCCGACATTGGGGTAGTAGCCGTATATATATATATATATACAATAAAATCTCGCGGAATCGCGCGCCGCGTATCGCATAGTAGTGAGTCTGGCCCGGCTTTTCTCAACGGCCAAATTTCTCTCTCGCCCCCACTCTCCTCTCTTTCTCTCTCTCCCTCTCTCTCTTTTCGCCCGTTATAAAATGTGCGAATTATTATTAGGCGCAGTCAAAAATACACCGCAAGGTCGGCGCGCCTGTCTCTCTTTCTCGCTCCGGAAAAACTCGGGCGGACCACGCGAGTTTCCAATGCCTGCACGATTCCTCCCTGTCTCTCTGTCTCTCTCTCTCCCTCTCTCTCTCTCTCTTTCTTTTTCGGTTTCCTGGCTAAGATTCCTCTTCTCGTTCTTCTTCTACCTCCTCTTCGTGGGAGCCTCGGGGAGTTCCCGAAACGTCGCCACTGTACGGGTTTGAGCTTTCGCGCAAGCTCCGAAAGTTGGGAAGACAGCGCTATTAACGGCTGAGCTCAACTGTCGACTCCGAGGGCAAATCCGTTTTGTCGGTTCACGTCGGTTGGAAAAGTGGAAACGGATGGAGGCGCTTTAAATGTTGGAATGGTAAGACGTGAGATTCAATTTTTCTTTTTTTTTTCAAATTTCGACATTTGGATTGTCTGATTTGGGAGAATTTTAGTTTTTAGTTGTGGATCTAATTTTTGTATTGAAAGTTCTATTATTTGAAATTATTTGGCTTTGCAAACTGCACTTACTAGCTTAGACTGTCTGATCAGTGCAGTCTTTTTCTACTTGTCATCATTTTCTACTTCTTAAATTATTGTATTGTATTAACATAAAGTTATATTTACTGAGTTAAAGAGAGAATTTTAATACTTTATTTTCAGTCTATTCTATTTTGTATGATTGCAGATATTATTTATTTATTAAACTTTAAAGTTATTCAATGAACGTGGCTTTTGGACTCCTAATTTTACTGTTGCACATAAATATAATTATTTTTATACAAAAATTAATGAATAATTGATTGGTGATGTTTTACTTTTTTCAAATTGGAATAATGTTAAATGTTCTTCCTCGAGCAATACCGACGCATTCTACAAATATTGATCTTCATCGGTAGATGGCAATCGCGAACTACTCGGTTTGAAACGATTTCAACTTACGTCCCTACAATTATCCCACAAGTTGTTTCATAGTTTTAAATTCTCCCACTTTATTGAAAAAAAATAATTTTCAATACCTCCACTATTTATTTAAATACTAATGACCACTACAAGAGTGCAACAAAAGCAATCACATGCAAACATGCACTTCAATTCTTCCAATGATTCAATCCGACATATTTAAAAATAACGCTGTTTAATAAAGTCTTTATTTAACTTTATCATTATTCTTCGTAAAACAAGTTTAAGGTTGTGGATTAACGGAATTTTTTTCTCAAAAAAAAAAAAATAAATAAATAATCTCCTTCGAGTAATATGCCTAATTTACGAATGAATAACACGATGCCTCCGATCGCTAATATAAACACGTGGCGCTTGCGGCGAGCGAGTCTGCCAGAATCCGAGAGCTTTGCCGCCCCCTCCAAGGTCTCTAGCTTTCATCGAGTGCAGCGCCTGCAACTACCTAGCTCTATAAACTCTGCTCGACAGATGCCTCTCCCTCTCTATATCTCTCATTCTGTATTTCTTTTTATTACAGATCAATTTTTACATCTGACTTTCTTATATATTTCATTTTCTTTATAGATTTATAATGCATTACAGGACACATTTATTCAAATTCACTCAAAGGTAACGCGTGTGCGGTACAGATGCTAAATAAATACTTTGATTAACGATGTTATCGCAGTTTGTTTGAGAACAGAATTTGCGTTTCTATGGATTTTTTGACTACCTCTGACAGTTAATCTTTTCGCGATACGCCATAAATATATAATTCTATCTTAAAATTCTAAGTTTTAGATATTTTAAAGGAAGATCTCGATGCTGGACTCTATTGATATTACAAGCTCCCTAAATTTAAATCAGTGAAACATTACTTATTTGGGTAGTGAACGACCTTTTCACTTGAGGATCAGTGAAAAAAAAAGCACTGAGCTTGGTCGAAAGCGCTATTTTCACTTATGAATTAGTGAAAATTACATCGATTTAGAATGCTATTTCGCATTCTCTGGTACTTCAGTGATTTTGTTTCTCACTGTCTAATTAGTGGACTAATGAGACAACGAAAACAAAAAGCTATTCGATTGAGTGGAAAATTTAGCGCGTTCATTGCAAGAAATTTAATATTGGGAGCGTTAGCGTGGGAGGAAGCGAGACTCGCAGTTGACTATGTCCCTGCTATTATCATTCATATTTGGACAAGATAGTCCAACGGACCATCTTACTAGAGCACCTGTACTTTTGAGTATTATAAAATATGTTACTGAGATGCATTATCCTGAAGCATTTTATTTTAATTTGTTTATTATTTTAGGCGAAACTGTTAACAACAGATATTTTCAGTTTCTTGATGATATTTAAAGGTAAGATTTAAATGGATATTAAATAAGAACTTTTATTTTCACCTCAATCGTTATATTTTTTACAGTCCGGAGCTATTACATTTGCTGCTACGACGGCCCGAGTTTGAATTTATTTGGACCAAAGTTAAGTAAATGAAAATTGTTTCGTATTTTATTAATAGTTTTAATAAAAGTGATAGATTTTTATGTGTATCTTTATTTTTAGCTTCTTATTCATTCATAAAAAATAATTTATTCACTTGATTATATAATTTGACTTTAGACAGTTTAGACAAAATTTTCTTATTTTATCGATTTATATTTAAATTTAAAATTATAGTTTTTACTTTAAGAAATTTCAAGTAAAAACCAAGTGAATTTGTTTCACTGATTTTTTTTAATGAAATTCCACTAATTCAATTGGTAGTTTTTTACTATTTCATATAGTGAATATTAACTAGATTCGAATTTGGAGAGAGGGAAAAGTACGAGACTTGTACCATCATTTAGAGTATAAAAATACGTTTAATTTAAGAAAAAATTAGCTCCCTTACTTGATGGGAAATGTTTAAAAACGCCAAAAAGATTTTTCCCTATACTTAATACATAGTGGAAGTAGAAACATACGAGTACAGAAAGACTCGAATTCAAAGAACTTTTTTGTTAACATTCCCCTCATGTCAGGGAGTATTTTTTTAAAATCAATATTTTCTTATGTTCTAAGCTACGATGTAGATTTTGTTCTTTTCCTCTAAGGACTTCACTATATTCTGATTACGCCCGGAACCGCCTTTGACAGTTACATTATTGACCCATTCTAATGTATTATATGCACGAAAAGTATATTAAATAAAGGTCTGATTACTTCCATTTGAAATGTACATTTGTATCAATTCGAAGTATGTTTAATATCGTTTTCGCATAGCTTTTCTACAAACTCTTTAACTTACTTTTATTTTATATTAAACTTCTAGATAATACCAAAAGCCATAAATCCATTTTTGTCTGTCGTGTATAAATAATGAACGATCGAAGCGCTTTATTATTTGCAACGCCAAATCCTTTCCCATTGAATGCGCCCATTTTGAACATTCCTCTATAACAGATAAATAATGTTAACGCGAGTTAAACAGTTTCAATTGAATCGAGCCAACCTATAAATACCACTGGAACTTGAATCCCACAAATCACTGCTCCCAATGAAGCTTGCGAGCCTTGATCATCTTGTACCACACGGATAATGTACTCCAATATAAAACATCTCAATACGAAAAAAGCCCCTTGCGGCGAGTGCGCGCGCACACAAAGCGCACAATATTTCGCCAAATAAAACACAGCAGCCTCGGCAACCGCTTGCAGGGAATCTCGTTTCGGAGTAACGCAAAAGTCACGTTCCCTGCGCAGCCACGCGCGCTCGACGCTCCGATCCAAGAAAGACGAGAGAGAGAGAGAGAGAGAGAGAGAGAGAGAGAGACGCGTAGGTGGGCGCACACGACACAGCACAGACTCTCGCTCCCCGGCGTCAATGATTTCCCTCCCTCTATTTCCTTTCATTCGCGGCGGAGATATAATAATAATGATGACGGTATTAACAGGGATGCCGGCCGCCTCGGCAATGATGCGCGCGACCGCGAGAGTAAGAGCGAGAGAGAGCGAGAGAGAGAGAGAGAGAGAGAGAGAGAGCCGCGGCGGCTCCCGCAAGCGCGTTATTTATGGATTACGCGACCGTGGCGCATGCAGGCATGCTGCCGCCGAAGCGCAAGCCAGATACTCGCTTTTGCCGCTTGATTTTCGGGACTCGAAGCGGATGAGAGAAGGAGACAGAGAGAGAGAAAGAGGGAAAGAGCCGCGATAATGTACCACCCGCGGCTGCCAAAGCTCACTTTCCTACGATGCGTATATATGTGAGAACGCTCGAGAATTTTCTCCTCGCGTCCCGAGTGCGTCCGCAGTCGCATTTTCTTTATTACGCGTGTATCACGTGACGCGGCCGCCCGCTTCCACCTTTCTTTTGCCGCGTCTATCCATATCGTCATTCGAGGATTTATGAGAATCGTGTCTTTGGTTCCTCGCTTATGACAATTTCAATTGTAAAGAGGAATAATTTAGTAAAATTAATTCGATGCAAAAGCTCAGCTTTAAATATATTCTACATCATCTCTTGGGTATACAAGTTGAGAAAATGCTGATCAAAGCTCGTTAGATGACGAGAATACTGTACGGTATCCAGATGTGCCAGAGAGCTTCGAGTATATACCGTTGCTGTCTAAACTTCCTCTTTAAGACGCAGATTTCTTTCAAATTACAAGACCAATGGTACATTTTATACGCATAGGCGCTGTTATCCTCTGAACAAGTATACATCCATTAGTTTTAAGGTTGAATAAATAATCTGCCTATAGAACAATGTTATGTATTCATTTTACTGACATTACTTATCAGTAATGGACCGACTTTCAAAACACAAATTATGGTTTCGAATTAGATGAAACCATCGATAATATCTTACTATATAATTATAATAGCTCTATGTTATATAAGCGTGAAGATTTTAATCATTTCCAGATGAGAAAAGTAGTATTGATTCCAAGACTATATTTAACCGAATATTACGATATTATTGCAACAATCTGCCGACTGTTTATTTTATCAAACCCAAAAACTAAAGCAAAATATGCAACAAAAAAAGGGGTGAATTGAATCATAAAAAGAAAAATATAAACACCATGAATCTTCATTATTTCTTGACGTCAATTAAGCACTTTATAAAGTTTACTCGAAAGATTTATGGACACTCGTCATTTAAGAAAGGCATCTTTCATTCCGAGCCGAAATAAAGTAAAACACCCCGCGGTAATTGGCATAATTGGGTCAGTCGCAACAATTAGGCCACGTATAAAAGCCATGCAATCTATTTAATTCTCATCTTCCCCTTCCTTTATCTCTTCTATACAATAGGCAGTTTCCTTTCCTTTCCCGACACATCGATAAGTAGGAAAATCGCATAAAAATTATCAAGACACCGAACATAATTCAATATCTCGCTGCTACTTTTTACGCTCATAAAAGCCGTTAATCTTCGTTATCCCGTTTCTCTCTTTCGCGCTAGAAGGCGACGGCAAACTCTCGCATCTCTCTTTCTTTCACTTCGTTCTACTAACGAGCCTGTAATTGCAGCTTATTTTGCGATTTCATTCAGAAGCTTGTACTCGCTGCACGCCTCCGAGACATTGCGGCTATTTAAAATAGCCGGCTCTATACGAATAAGACGAAATTTTAAGTCGCTCAGCTGCTCCGTTCATTTTTGTTTCCGAAAATGCATTGTACAGATGCGAGTGATTATCTGCGTCATAAGTGATGTTTAAATATATCGCTAAATCGTTTATATATTTTCTATTTTCTATTTTCTATTTTCTATTTTCTATTTTATACATAGTCTTTATGTTTTATACAAAGTAGGATTAGAAAATTCTTCTTATTAGATTAGTACTGAAATTTTTCTTTTCAAAAGTTTAATTTATTTTTCCTCATTTAATTAGGAAAATAATGAAATAACCAGTTAAACAATTTTGCATTATTATTGTAAAAGCTCTCACATTTAAGGGGATGCAATGACGTCAGCCCTCCTTAAGCTGTCCAATCTATTTCTCTGTTCCAATTAATTACAAAAACTATAAGTCACATAATAAGCCTCATTTTGAGAAAAATGTTTAAAAGCATCGAGCACTACGCCGTCTAAGTCCGAATGTTACTCAAAATTATAAATATTATAAAAGTTATAAACAAAAGTAGGTGTGATAGTAATTTTGATGTTAATTTTCAATGTGTGAACGCCTCTTACTGGTTCCAATTAAGTGAAAACCCGACAAATCAGATCGACTCCACCTAACACAGGATGATTTATTATATCGAGCTCTAGGTCGTTCAAGACCAAATATTAATTTTCGTTATAAATAATTGGTTAATACAGCGGAGGCTTCTTTTATCTTCATAAAAAATACTTCGCAACGCCACTTCAATTTTTCCCAATAACAAAACCATGGCCCCCACAAACTCAATTGATCCTTCTCAATAAACACGGTCTTCTTGAATGTCCATCTAAAAGTTTTCTTAAACTAATCTTCTTGCTTAAAGATATCTTTCTGCTGGACATTAGAAATCTATAAGAAATCTTTTCATTTTTTAAGAAGACTTGGTTTGCTGGGTTTCGAGCTAATTTATAATCTTATTTTTTCTTTCAACTCAACAATCACACATTATAAAACTCAAAGCTCAGGCTGCACGTATATAAATAAAGCTCGCCATGAGCTAAGTGTAACGAAATGTCAAGTCGCGCGCAGGACGGCCTAAGCAAATAATAGCTCCGCGCTCTTGACTTTGCTCCCGACTGCGGTATACATATAACTCCCACAACAGAAAATTGCATAAGTGTGCGGTATAGACCAAAGCTCCCAGCTAAGCGCTCAAAATTTTGTACTCAAAGAGCAAACTTGGCGACGGCGATCCTATCGTAAATTATGCTTTCGACGAATGTGCCGGACGCGGATATTGCGCTCTGGGAAACTTTTCTTGACGCTGCTCGCCGGGCGCGTCTCTATATGAGTTTCATCTCGGGGCCCTGAAATCGTTGACGATGTTATGAGACAGTCGATGAGAAAGTGTCGCGTTTCTTGGGCATGAATTTTCAACCTCTTTTTTCTTCGCACGAAATCGAAGCTTGAAATATTGTAATTTTTAACATTCACCATGCGAAAAGCGATAAAAGCGCTATGAATATGCATGAATTTTAAGTCGCACGTTACAAAGATAACCAGTTGTGAATAACAAATTTTTAAAACGCCGAGCTTTAAATAAATTATGATAAGCCGGCAAAGATATGACCCTATAGAAGTCTAAATATTCTATGCCGTGTATTAAGCTGGTTTTGAGCTTTCCAAGGTTTTTATAACGAGAAAGTGAGAACGGAAGTAAAACGAGCGATAACTAACGGCAACGACGCGGCTATTCACCGAAATTTGTATCTTTTAAATACAATTCTCGTAAATTGGGAGAAAACATTTTAGAGCGGTTCAATAGTGTATAGCGAAAATGTAGATGAATTCGATGTTGCGCTGGAAGCAGAAGTTTTATTTATGTTGCATAAAATTACTCGGGATAAAAAAAGATCGCGCCTTTGATGTTCGAAAAAAGAAAATGCGTGCATCACCAAAATTTACTTATGTATTTTTTATGAACTCCGATAAATAATCACGAAAACTCGAATAAGTACAATTTTTCAACGTTTTCGCGCCCGAGCCTTCAAATGAAAGCCATTAAATTGCCTGACAAGTAAATGCATTTATTAATAGTAAATGTATATTTATCTCCTCGTAAATCAATAATAACTTGTATTTTATTGTATAAAACTTTGATTTGATTTTTTCATTATGATCTAACAGAAACTAAAAAAATAATATGACGCATGTTAGAAGAAATTGTCTATTTTTAAATTGATTCCATAATCTAGCAGTTGAAATCCATAAAATAAAATAGTTCACAAAATAATCATGATGCTAATTCATAAAAATCAATTTTAATGCATAGGTTTTTTATATTTTTTATTACAATCAATAAAATATATATTTCATTTCTTAGTTTAACTTTGCACAATTTTCCAATATAAAAATAGAATTTTTATTATTTATTGTCAAACTCATAAAAGAAATATTATTATACTAAAGCTTTTTAAAAGTTCTTTCCCAAAAAATGTTTATCGGAGCGTCTTGCATTGCTAACCGTCGATCGGCTATTTGTTTTCTTTTTGTTTTTGCACGTGAAAACAAGCATAACCCAAAATCCTGGGGATGCTATGCCGAGAGGCATGTACGTCTCGAAGAGGCATCGATAAAAAGTTGAGTATTCAAAATTTCGAATTCCTAAAGATCAAGATTTTGGAAGAGAAGTCTAAGAATAGGTTGCAGAATTTATGATAATCTCTTCTCAGACTTGAACGCACCCACACTGAATCAAAATTGCCATTTTATTACTTTTACTTGTTTAAAAATAACGTTAAATCAGTCGTAAAACTGTGATTTTTGTCAGAGCAGAATTAGCTTGAAAAAAAAATCCATTCGAATTCGTAATAATACTTTCTAATTTTTGAAATATTTAAGCAGGTTCAATCAAAACTGTAATAAAGTCTAAATGATTTAAGTTTCATGTGCTGCATAAGAGCTATTTAAATTTTGATATGTGCATCCTGTAATTAACAAGATCGTAAAAGCGAGTCGACTAATTGTGTAATGTACTTCTATTTTTGAAATATATTCAATTTTTTTCAAAACAAAATCAGATCAGTCGCAACCAATGTTCTGCAAAGTTCTTATGTAGTGTTGCATCATTCATCTTTCAAAAGCATAAAAATAGGCGTTTTCTCCTAATTTCTTCTTAATTCAAATTTTCCGTCTTATCAAAATAAACAATGCATTTTTATTGTTAGTATCATGCAATTACAATCCAAAAACGTAAAATCACAACTACCTTCCGAACGACCTGTACAAATTCAGCCGATAATAGCAATTCTCAGCAAAACGCATCATCACTTTCTCAAACCCTGCGCACCAAAGTTCAAGGCACCTCGCGAAAATTTGCTAAAAGCTCAAATCTCACGTACCTATATATATAAGACACACAAGGCGATCGAAGCGCGCGCGCGAGCGAACCTCCGAATCGCATTTCCTTAGCGCGATTAGAATCGTGAGTCATTATAAACGCAGCAGGCATCAAGTCGGTCCTTGGCACTAGGCCAGCAAAAACGATATGCGCGCGTAATAGAATGCGTGCTGTTGCGCTCGACAGGTTCGATTTGTATCTTTGTCGTCCCCGTGAACGGCCTTAAACAGAATATCGGTTATCCCTTATTCCCGTGTATACACCTTGCGTCTAACGATGTATAATATATATAGGACTGCGCTCGAGGCGTGTCCGGTTAATAGACGCTGTACTCGAATAGCCGTTCCGCGAATGATCCGAGGATTTCCCTGGCATTAACGGAGATATGAGTTTGACCGTTAACTCACTTGTGGACAAGGATCAGGATGAATCGTTTATTCTGCAGGGGAAGAGGAATAGGTACTCTAGTTGCATTTATAAAGCTAAATGGAGACTTGTTATTCCAGATAGAGCAGTTATTTGATTTTAATTTCATTTCTAAACTTGATTTGGCCCTTATTGATTTATTGGTAAAGTGACATTGATATGGCTATAATATTTTGTTTTTTTCAAGTTCAATTTTCTTCACCGAGTTCACTTAATCATTTTTAATTTGAATGGTGTCGTTATGTTTCACAGAGCTTTTATGCTGCATATACTTTTTATTAGCTATACTAGGTTAGATCGCGTCTATATCTTCCCGTAATTCTATTTTTTCAAACCAAGTCGCCCAATTCGACATTATCGCATGATGCGATGCCACGATGGAAATTCTATGGATCTCGAATAAGATTTTTATGTAATAATGGAGATAGCATGAATCCACTTTTTTTTTTAACTTACCTCTATCATAATTTCAAGATAATATTTACAAGGAAATGTTATAAAATTGACCAAACTGATTATCTCTACATGAAAGTGAAAACCGACGAATATAAAAAGTCACTGATTTCATAAGTTTTTTAAAACTTTCCTTCGAGTAAGGGCTTTTTTAAAAGATATCAATTATCCAATTAGCACATGCATTGTAAACGCATAATAAATATATCAGCGCGTTGTAACAAGAGAAATGTCTTCGGTAACTGTATCCGTTTTATGACTTTTTTCATTAAAATCTGAGAAATCGCTACCGAAGGAAATGCTTCGCGCTTGAATTCATTAGCGAGATTGTAAAACAATGCGTTAGTTTGGTTACAATTACTTTGGCTGCGGGCCAAGAAAGTTAATGTTCGAGATAAGTTACGAACCATCGCTATTAAAAAATTTGCGAAATATTACTCATGATTATACTGCAAATGTATGGCTTAATATTTATATGTGACTTTAATGATAGCAAATTGCTTTCTTCAGTCACACCTCAAGCTTATCTTTAAAATAAATTTCATAAACATGACATGAATTTATAAAATGTTATTTTGTCACAATACTAAAAGAGAAAGTGAAATACACAGTATATGTATTGATATAATTTATGTATAGAGGAGAGCGGGGTAATGGTGCAGTCAGCGGGTAATACCAGTCACCCTTATTTTAAAAAACATAAACACTTTTATGGACGGCAATCAGTTTTATATCAAACTACATATAAAATAATTCTTATCTTAAGTTACAAAAAGAATCTATTTTAAGTTCTTGAATAGTTATTTATCAAATGAGATTTATAAGTGGTTTTTCGCCCTAAACAATTTTAGTTTTGTTATCGTAATAATTTAAAAACCTTAAAGATTTGAAAATTCAAAGAAGCGTTGGATAAAAGCAGTACAATTTTATTTGATCTTAATTTGAATAAATAATTGTTATATTTGGGGTAGTTGCAGTCAAATATTATATCAAATGGCAATCAAAGGGTTTATAGTGCTATAGTTATTGTGCATCTGATTTAGAAATAATATGATAGTAAGAACTCGTTTAATACTGACATTATTTGCTAATGATTAAAAAAATAAGAACTAACTGTCATTACTCAACGCAGAATAATCCCAGTCACTCAAAATTTTTTTTTCTTTCGCTTCAGAATGAATGAATATGCACTTTAAGAATAATATTTCTCGTATACATTCATAGTATATAAAAATGTGACCACCATTACCCTGTTCTTCAAATTTGAAAAAAATCAAAATATATTTCAACTGAAATAATATTTTTCTTGTTATACATTTCTTATTCAAGTTTCTCAGAAACTAATTTATTAATGAAAAATCCGAAAACCAGAAATCGAAAGTATTTTTATATTTCTAAGATTAAGTATAACGCAATTGACGTTGACAGATGCGATGATGTGAAAAAATACTAGATTCGGTTGACGTCGTGAAGACTGACAAAGAATACTTAGTGTTCCAAAGTTCCAATATTAGATTAGTACAAAATGCATGGACACAATATCGAACTATAATTAAAACAATAATTTGAAAATTTAAAATTGAAAAAATTGAAAATTAAAAATTTGATGCCTATGAATTACGAAATCTTTGAATTATTCAAAACTTAAATAAAATATCGAATTTCTTTATTTTCAAATAATTTATGTCAAGCAATATAAAATATATGAATATTATATGCATATCAAAAGGGTTTTAAAATAATTTTTACATAGAGAATATACTTACAGTTAGCTTACTAGCTTATTGAAATTCGAGGTTAAATATTTTAAATAAAAATTTGGAAAAGTACAACTTAAGTCTTTGGTGAAACTTGGAGTAGTTCACTATAATTTTATCTCATGCCTTTACGTTCGTTTTACAAAATTTTAATTGTATGTGCATAAATATTAAGAATAATATAGACATACAATACGTACAGTATGAAATCAATAATAAAAATAGATTAACTATTTTTAAAGATATGTTTGAAAACAATAACAGTCATAGCCATGAAAATGACAATAAATTATTGCGTGAGTTTGGCATTCATTTCTCATTAAAAATCATATATGTACCTGATAATTTTTTTTAAGCCTGCTCCTTACTAATTGATGTCAATCCTATTTTGTGTAAACAAGGTATAAAAATATTAAGTACAAGATCGCTTTAGTCGATCGTACCATTTACTTAAAAATATAATATTTATAAAAATTATAAAAAAGATAAACTTATTAATTTAAATTGTACAATGTGTTTTATTTCATCTTTCGCTGCTCTAAGTAGAGCCTTTAAAGGACCCTGTCAACAAGTCATCCTCGTAAATCGGGCACACGCTGATGGTTTTACTTGCCATGGATTAGTAATCAAAGACCTCTAAAACTCCTGCATACTAAATTTCAAGTGACTACAAAGAATAAACATTATTTTTTTTTGCTTGTAATTAATCAATCAAAAAAGAAAGGACATCTCCTTCTTGCCTGTGTACATTGATATATGCATAGAATCAAAAGTGTCCATTTATAATTAAAAATTCTCCAAAACCCAGGGAGATCCCAGAAAGACGCATTTATCCCAGAAAATAACAATGCATACTAAAAATCGTTCCAGAAATACCAGAACTTGACTATTTATGTATATATATAAACTTATATGATTGTATATAATAATGTATAATTATGTATATATATATATATATATATCTCTATATAA
>UELU01121402.1:0-15170 GCA_900490025.1 Megastigmus dorsalis | reverse complement strand
CAAGAAAAATAAAGTTTAATAAACGTACTTTGAAATATAATAATTATTCTTTATATTTATTTTTAAAAGACCTGTGCTGTCACTCTAGAATATTGCACAAAATGCCGATTGTTTTACTTGCAAAAAATCTCAGTGAAACTCATAAATTTATTCTCAAGCAAATGAGTTAATATTTGCAGGTAATTTCAATTATATACAAAAGAATGCACTACGACATGTAACATTGCATTTCTGCATGAATATACGATACGTTTGACATTGAATTAGAGTCCGATAAAATTAGTCACTTATAATTCTTGACCTGCTTAAGCGACTCGTAGACATATAAAGCATCTTTTTCCGAGTCCATTCTACAGTCAGACATTAGCCAGACTACTGCCAAACTTATACGTCCATTCTGACAGACTATTATTCTGCTTTTTTTTACAAAACACGCCCATAAAAATACAGTCTTTAAAGTCACAATCATCCATCTACATCTCAAATTAGTTTTAACTCTTGGATCAACTGCAAGTACGGCCAAAGACAGCCATGAGCAAGAACCGTAATCGCCCGGACAAAAAAAGCCAGCGGAGAAAACGGTTAGCGGCACAATTAAAAGCTTTGATAAATGAAATTTATAAAATGTATTCCGTTGATTGGGCACATATAGAGAACGCGTGCGAGCGGCGAAACGAGCGCGACAAGCACTGCACCAACCTGCGGCTTGCGCCATTAGATTTCTACGATTTCATATATATACATATATGTGTGTATGTGTGTGTGTGTGTGTGTGTGTATAAACGCAGGAGCGCCATTATGGTGAAAAGGCCTACAAGTATATAAGAAAGAGACAAGGCTGCGCGGAGTCGGTATAGCGGTGGACGAGAAGCGTAATATCTCTCGCGGCTCCCTCTCACTGCCGCCATTACACACGCGACTAATTACTAAACTGCCCTGTCCACCTAATAAATTACAGCTGACGCGCTCCGCGCATGGCTCAACTCTGCGGCGGCGAGGCTGCACATGCAGCAGCGCGACTCAAGAATTCGTACATGTGCGGACGCGCGGCCGCAGCGGCTCTTTCTTCTCTCCTCTCTCTCTCTCTCACTCTGGCGTTGGATCACGTCATCGTCGTCGCGGTCGTCTTGCGTTTCTAAATACGCGGAACCCGGAAATATTGCCACTGCAGGAGCCATTTGTTTTCTTGCCGCGCGGCTTCTGCGGCCTGCTCCTGCAACGCGAGTCCCAGCCACTATATGTATATACTGATTTGTTATGGAAATCGTAATTATGTGATCGCGCGCGCGCGCAGGGAAGAGACGTCTCGGTCGTATAAGGTCTCTTTAATTTTAACGATGTGAAAGTTGCGCGCGCGCGGATTATTATGCGCCGCATCGCGCAATATTTTACATATAATCACTTAATCGACTTTGAATTAATCGTTATCCAATGTCTTTGCAGCTGGATGAAGAATCCCGCGCGCGCACGCACACTTTGTATTCGGAGATTTATGGCAGCTGCACGCGAGGCGGCGGCATATTCTTTAATTAAGAGCTAAATAGCTTTCGACTTAATTTTCGCGTTTTATAATATACATAGAGTTTCTGGTATGCGCGTTTTGGTCTATAAAAACTACCAGCAATGTTGCGCAATGCACGTTTTGGACGAAACTTCAAAGGTGTGCATCAGGTATATAGGCAGACACTCCGCTCATACCATCTCGAGCAAGCCTATACTTCATAGAGACCGATCCCTAAGCAGCAAAAACCTTCTTACGCAACTAAACCAATAAAACACACAATTTTCTTTAACCTCCCCTCCCCCCGCCCGGTTCTTCCCTCCCGCGTCGCAGTACACGTATATAAAAGTCGTGAGCGCGTAACGTTCCTACCCATAAAACCATTTAGTATCCTCCCGATCTTTTTCATTTCTTATATACACGCCAGAAAAGATGGAAAGAAAGAAAGAAGAAGATGCTGCGCTGCTGCTATTCCGCGAATTGGCAAAAGGAGCGAATTCCAGTATAGTCGCGAATGCGCGCTCGGTTGTCTCGCTTTTTCTCGGGTGTACGCGTGCACGCACGCGACTAGCGTTTCACGCCGCGAAATTCTCCATATAGCGCAGCAGCAGCAGCAGCAGATCCAAGAGTTTGAGAGACAAGCGCATTTTGTCGCGCGTGTATATATACCGGCGGCGACGTGTCACCCGCTGCAATCGCTCGACACCGAAGTAGCTCCGTATATAGAGAGAAGGAATATTGTCCCCGGCAGTTAATCAACGCCAGGTAGAGGAGAGATATACACATATATACACACTGGCCATACTGTTGAGGTTGACGGCGAGCGCTGGTTGCGTGACGGATGCCCTCGCGGGCGCGGATATATATACGCTTTGCGCTGTACTGCCGTCGCCTGCGATTCGCGGGAATTTTTCTTCGACTGCGCGATGCACCGTGTGCAAGAGAGAGAGAGAGAGAGAGAGTTCTTTGCTTATTGATTTGTGGTGGCAATGGCGAAATACTCGCTTTGCTTAGTCCGGCGTGTGTAATTCGTGTCGGCGACAAATGATGTACGTTCTTTTCTCGGTGATTATGGACCGGTGACTGTAGTTGATCTTTTTCTTTTTTTAAATTGTCTCGCTCGTCTCGTATATTTGTGGAGCTGCGCGAGATCGCTACGAACGAACAACCTCCTGTTTTTCAGCATGTGTCTTATCGCAATTCAATAGGTTGTACCTGCTATATTTACAATTCTTATAGATTTTCGATCTATATCATACGCTCAATTTTCCCAGTTATTCGAAAAAGGTGAATTTCACATTAGCTTTTGACAACTATATACATTATATAGTTGTAAGGCAGCAAAATCATCGACTCTCGCAAAAAAAAGGGGGCGAGCATCAGGGCTCACACACCCTATATATAATAAACGTCCTATATCGATCGTGGAAAGCATAATACGACCGAGCTGCTGGAAAAGCCCTTAATCATGTTGATTAGCAAATCGTTAATTAACTTTCCTGCAACATATCTCATTCCGGAGGCAGGCGGAGTCTTCTATCGCGCTGGCCTGACCTGGCGCGTGTTTTTAATTCAGCATAAGTCCTGACGGTTCTCTCTCTCTCTCTCTCTCTCTCGTTCTCGCTCTCTACTCGCGCGCGCGCGCACCGGACTTCTCTCCCTGGAGAGAAGACGTTATTAGCAGAGGCATTAATCAGCGAAGAGCGGGGGCGCAAGTAAGCGGCGGCGGCGGAGGCAGCGGCGGCAGCAGCAGCTGCAAGAAGACCAAGAGCCGGCGAGAGGGAGAGCAGGGAGGAATGTTGGAAAGGGTCGAGGGTGGGTGGGTGGTGGTAGGAGGACTTGAGATATGAAACGAAGGAAAACTCAGCGGAGAGCTCTAGCTACTACACACCGCCTGCCTGCCTGACTGCCTGCCTGCCTGCCTCCTTGCCGCCGTGCAGCGTCCTCTTTTTCCACTTTTTCTCTCTCTCTCTCTCTCTCTCTCTCTCTCATCCTCCTCTTCGTTGGCCGCTTCACGGATGAAGCGTTTTAATGAAAAGATAGCGTTGGGTGGCGCCTGGGGGTGGCAAAGGAGGAAGAGAGAGAGAGAGAGAGAGAGTCGAGGTCGGAACCCACGCGGCAGAGAGAGAAAGACGGAGAGGGTTGCGCGCGCCGCATAGCCGTCGGTATACGCGTTTTATATATATATATATATATATATACGCGCTCATCAGAAACCACTGCATGAGTCCTGGCTCAAATGAAATTGCCCGCTATAAAAATGATGCCCCGTGTATATGCCTTGGGTATTAGGTTACTCGCAGCGCCACCGCCGCTGCCGCCGAGCGCGCGCGCGCGAAAAAGCGAGCTGCATGGCTACTATACCCCGCGTTTTTTTTTCTTTCTTTTTTTTTTTTACAGTGTATTCAATCTCCCCAGTGCTCTGCCATTCTTTTGCGCGCCCGACTCGCTTCTTTTCCTTGACCTCTTGTATTCCGACTTCCATTTTACCATGGTTTACGATCTGCGCTCGTCCCTTATAGCTTTCATTTATGGATTGTTGTTTATACAGTCGGTTGTGCGCTTTGAAATGGTACGTTGGGAAACAAGTATTCTTAGGGGATGATATTTCGAAATTTTTTATAGCCAATGTGCCTCAGTTGAAAAAGGCACACTCAAAAAGATACAGACTTACCGGTTTTCGATGTATTCTGGGAGATGAAAATATACAAGACATACGTATTCTTCTCTGCGACGAAATGCCTGTTGAGAGTCAAAATAACCCCTAGAATTCACTCTTGAAAACTGCAAGATAATTCTGTATTGAAAGGTACAGATACTGTACAAGATTTTAAATTGTATTTATTCCAAATTCCGGTCTTTCGAAATTTAAGTTGCGATAGCATCCTAACTCGTACTTCTAATCGAAATCATTGATAGCATCCTTCGACCATTTCAAACTTGTAAACAATTCTAGAAAATAATTCATTGTTATTTGCAAGACAAATTCTGTGATAAAAAGATTTTTTAATTTTTCCTGTTCTCGCGGATTTAATGAGTGTATAAACTTATAACTCTATTACGGAGTGTGGAATAGGCCAGCTTAATCTAATCCATGCGTTTATATTGGAAAATGTTTGTTTCATGTAATTTTATTAAAACCAATACAAGCACAATAGACATATGGCACGTTTGCACATGCATACCTTCGACGCCAATAAAAAGAATCAGATCGCTTGAAAAAAAATTTGCAAACTACGTTTCCGATAGTTTTTTTCGAGTACTTTCAGAATCCGAGGTGCAGAAATTGAAAAAAAGCTTCCGTTATTATTATTTTCGCGATTTTAGGGAAAAAAGCGTGAAATTTTTGAGATTTTTTTTTAAAAAACCAAAATTATAACAGGGAATCCTTTAAGCAGTGCGCTTGAACCCTACAGAAATCGTGCACAAACTATTTCTCTTTGAAAACCATACACAAATGAGCATTAAAAATCAATTCGGCGTAAAAATAAAAAAATAAAAACATAAATGGTCCAAAAAATTCTGCGAAAATTCACACATATTCTTTGACTAATTCTAAGCCTTTTATGTTCTAGAAAAAAAAATTTGTAAAGCTAATCCTTTTTGAGTAAAAAATTAATCAATAATTCATTACTTTTCTCGACTTCCGATCACCATATTGATTACGCTGAATTGATTTTTAATGCTCATTTGAGTATCTGTATAGGATCCAGACCTACTGCTTAAAGGATTCCCTGTTAAAATTTTGGTTTTTTAAAAAAAAAACTCAAAAATTTCACGCTTTTTTTCCCTAAAATTGCGAAAAGAATAATAATAGAAACTTTTTTTCAATTTTTGCACCTCGGGTTCTAAAAGTACTCGAAAAAAACCTATCGAAACACGTAGCTTACAAATTTGTTTTCAAGCGATTTGATTCTTTTTAACAGCATCGAAGGTATGCATGTGTAAACGTGCACATTTGACGTTAATGGATTAAGTAAACTTAAACCTGATGTTATAAACGCAATACTAGTGATACAACGCATGCAATCGCGCTATTTAACATAACACATTACCCGATATACAGACTCTACAAGCCGTGCATTTATCAATGCCATTATACCAACGGCGAGACACTGCCCTCAAGAAACCAAGTCTCAAGTAAAGGGAACAACAATAAAAAGTGATTCCGATTATCTCGTGCAGTCCAAACTGATAAAAATCGGAGCGATATTTCCAGATTCCGTTAGGGCAATAATAACCCAGCAGCGGCAGCCTTGGCGTATACACACGCGCAAGAAGCGAGCCACTACGGCTGATCCCATTCCATCTTTGGTCTCGCGTCCATTCAACCGATATTCATTTTTCTCCGGCTGCTGCTGCTACTGCTACGGCGTCGGCGGCGGCGGCAGCGGCGGCGTCGACCAGTATCGCCCAGAAAAATCACCGGCTCTCATTACGCTCGACACGTAGGCAGCTTTATGAGTCCTCCACCTCCACCCACCCCATCACCTTCCATCCACCCTTCGCGAGCTTCGCGCCGCTCTCGCACACACACACACACACACACGTAACACGTCCATATCTTGCTTTTCTCCTCGCTCGCTCGCGCCGCGTCCGCGCAAATGCGCCTCGCCCTTTCTATCTCTTCAGAAGCCGAGAGAGAGAGAGGAGATATTATTTATTTCGTAAATTAACTCTGTACCGTACGTACGTGACTGGAAAATCCCACGGAGCTTCTTCTTCTTCTTCTTCTTCTTCTTCTTCTTCTTCTTCGCGGCGAGCTGGCGAGAATGGCGAGAGAACGCGGGCGCGCGAGCTTTTACCCGGCGTGCGTGGTTATTAATCGACGCACCCGCCCCGGTTAAGACCGATTCGATGTCTTTGTCTGGCTCGGTGTCAGGCCTCTCTCCCGTCGTGTGACTTTATTGTCAATATGAATCGCTTACTCGAATCACGCTCGCTGCTATTTTCCATTGGCCCTGTTGCGGGATTTATTTACGGCTATACGAAAGATGTTTCGCGCGAATAGACATTTTTCACGTGGCTACGTTATGATGATGTAATTTTCGTTGGTATCCGTAACAGTAAAGGGAATTTGTCTTGGTTTTCCATGTATGGATGTCCTTGGTCGATTCACTACATTGATGCCATAAACAAAAAAAAATCTATATCCTAAAATTGAATTGAGTATTATTCAATTATTATGATTTTATTTATTTAGAAAATCGCATTAAAATAATGTCACCCTTCAATTCGTTCTGCCAGCTATTTCACAATTATCGCACCGCGTTACAAAGTACCAACGTTCTTAAACTTTTAATTAGGTCTCGTACCTTAACTATAACAATGCCCTCTCGGTAATTGCCGGCGCGCACTGATAAAAGAAACAGCGCACGCGGAGCGTAGGCGCGCACAGCTTTTCTATGTCATATCCTGTAGTTTTCCACGATCCGAGATATATAGAGCGAAGTAAGCGTTCGGCGGTGGGCTGCACAATATACATATCTTTGTTTTTTTTTTCTTCCTTTTTTTTTCCGGGAACTCGTGAGAGACTAAGATCGCTCGGTTCGTGACCGGACCGTTACATAAAACTACGAGGCACATCCCGCGAGCTGCGAGAGAGTTTTGTTCCGACAGCCGCTGTTGCAGCCGCACGTATGGGCTGCAATTTCCCTCGCGTCGATCCGCGACCGAAGACAACAAGAAAAGACAGAGCCGTAAACATTATTTCTATTAAGTTTTCTAACCACAAGTGCCTTCGTCTGATTTTGATCTTTGATGTCGTCGTCCTTAATGCGGACAAAAGTAGTCTAATAGTAAGATGCGCGCGATCTCTAATGCAATTAAGATTATTTTATAATTATGAGCGAAGCGGTGTACTGTTTGTAATTGTCTGAGTTCAGATTACTAACTAGAAATTTCTGACTTAATTCTAGTCATATGCATAGAGAATAGATATACTAATTTGATACAATTCTATTTTTGAGAAGATGAAGCGATGCAAACTTTTTTATTTGGAAGTAATTTAATAAGAGTTTCTGGATTTACAAGAATTATTTAACAGTAAAAATTAATTTTATAAATAAATTAGTTGCCTCAAGAGTTCGCTTACTGTTAAACTGTAAGTAAAACTTGTATTTCATAACCATCATCCAAGTATATATACATGCATATATTCTTCCCATGAGAGTAAAGATATATAGTTACAGAGTTAATTATGTCAATCAAAAGAACATTCGTCAAAATCTAATTAAACCGTACATCAGTGACGCAAATATTAAATCCATCTAGATTCTGCTCTCCCTAAAATTGACGCAATAATCGAGTTAGTTTGCCAAATGTTCTATGTACGCACACAGAGAGAGAGAGAGAGAGAGAGAGAGAGAGAGAGAGAGACGTAAACTAATCCCTATCTTAGAAAGGCGCGGAGGCGCGCGCTTGCCCTCATTATTATGCGACTCGCAGAGCTTTTCTCATAATCAAACCTCATTTCTCACCTCGCATGAGCGTCTATATAACGAATTTCGGAACTCGGCATGCTGGTCTGCGTGACTGTGTGTGCGGGTGTGTGTGTGTGCGATGCGCGCGTGACGAGCACGCCGGATCGCTTTGCCATCCCTCATTTATATTTTGCTGATTGCCGTTATTTCTTCCGATTCATTAAGTTCTCCTGACAAGACCCCGTGTCCCTGTGTGTGTGTGTGTGTGTGTGTGTGTGTGTATGTAAGACACCGGACTTATATCTTCGACGCGGCGTTCGCGTATTTTCTAGCAGTGGCTGTGTTCACGCACACATACACACACACATATATGTAGGGATGAAGGCTGGAAGGCCAAAATCTGGGCGGTTTGTGCTGGAAGGCTGGGGCCTGGGCAAAACTATGGAAGAAATCGAGCGGCTTAATTGCCGAGAAGTTATAAGACGGCGGCTCTTCGCGTAGTAGCGACCGAGCGCGGGCGCGCCCGCGGAGACAATGGAATTAATGACGACGAAGAGATACCCGGTGAGCGGGAGTCGTGAAAAACGATAAGGATGCACGATTGCCAGAGATTTAAGACTTTTTTCCACCCTGAACTTTCATGCGCTTCGTTCATTGATGTCTTTTAAAAAAAAATTATCTTCCTCTCCGATATTAGTTATACAAGTAAGAGGACTGCGCAGGCCCGCTTATTGATAATAATCTTTTTTATAATTTAACTTGTCGAGGAAAATTTCGCCACTAGTGATAAATTTTCGTTGATGTAACTGTTAACGAATGAACTGTAACGATGTATCACGAGGTATGGTGCGTCTATGTTTACTTAAATTAACGAGAAATATAGGAACTGGTTCTACCAAGCAAGTTCTAGAATATCCCTGAAGCTTCTTCCACAAATGGCGTAATCATTCTGAAGCGTAGTTTTGGTTTTGGATAGTTGATTCTGAATTCTATAACCATCTTTTGTATACTAAATCTTTTGTATACTAAATCAATCCTATAACAAACCCTTGAAAGTTAAAATTGAAAATATTACTGCCAAGCAGCGCATTTTGAAGAGAACAAAAGAATAAAAAGATATGACAACCAAGTTCCATGGATTGATTACAGACCGATTTGCTTTGGAACTCTTCTACTGACGACAGAAGCCTGTCATTACGTAAATTTTAAATGGTCCTAATCTCTTAATTTAATTTTGTCATTGTTAAAAAATAAAAAATCGAATTTAAAATTTTTGAATTTCTCTTGGACTTTAAATAGTTATTATAGTTGTTAGATAAAGTCTGTGGCGAAGAATCAATAATTTGCGTAATTCTGTTATATTATTCATTTTACCTCACTAAATATTTGAAATTATATCGACAAACCTAAATAGATATAAGAACATCAATACCGTCACGGAGAAATAATTAATATTTACGCTACAATAAAATTACACGGATACGGTAAAATTAGATCCACAGCTACCATGATTCGCGACGTGCGTCGAAACTTTTTCCATAATTCAAAAACGGAAGACCGAAAACTATATAATTAATGAAATAGTATGCCCCCCTCCTTCCCGAAAAAAAAGTATGAATAATCCTCGTGGGCGCACGAAAATTTTAAAGTCAAAAAAGCTCGCCCATTTTTTGTTCCTCGCATATATGCAAGCAATTTTGACGTCACTTGCTCTCCCTCTGACTCTTGACTAAAACGAAACAGAATCTCTAGGCCCGTGCGCGCCCTTGACATTTATTGCCGCTCATCTAAGTATAGGCCGAACAAAAATGATTTGTACAGAGTGACCGCGTCTATAAGTATAGACCCCTGCGCGTGATTTGTATAAGGCGAAACGCAGCAGCAGCAGCAGCAGCAGCAGCAGGAGTAGCGGCGGCAACCGCAGCAGGTCCCGAACGATTTCGAAAACTAGCGCGCAGCTCGCGCAGGTCGCCGCTTCCCTTTTTCCCTTACCTAAAGGGTATAGACGACGAGTCGGGCTCGTCTATACCGGAGCACAGGGTCATCTCTCCACTCCTCTGGCTAATTGGTAAAACGCTGTGGCGCGGACGCTCGGCATTCGGCTAATTGTTGCAGCTCTTTTTTGGAAATTTGTTTGGGGAAACCATTTTTCACCCGGATAATAGCAGTGATCCATGGGTCTCTTTCTCTCTCGATCGCCTCAGGCCATTATCCTTACACAGCTTCTCTTTTCTCGTCCCTATTCGTAGGAATGTTTTGTTTCTGACCCAGACGCATCGCAGCCATTGTGTCCGTATGTGTGTGTGTGTATACCATTAATTTATGCCCGACGCGCTTGATTTCGCAGGGTTTTTGCAACCGAGGTAGAGAGCAATTATCGAGGAAGTTAGAGCCTAGAAGTCCCTCGATGAAAATCTCTTTCTATCAATCATCGCGCGAAGATTGTGGATCGTATAGCCGGCCGCTGACGCAGGCCCTAGAGGAAGATTCTTTTCGAGTTATTAGAAACACATTTATGAAGATGATAATAATTTTGGGGATGCGGACTGGACTGCTGCTCTATACCTTTGCGAGCTGCTGCGCAAGCTGAGAAAGAGAAGCTGAGTATTCGCGCGGCAGAAATAATAACTACTATTACGCATTAGGCTTATTACTTACTTATGCCCTTCGCTGCATTAACATTTCTTTTGATTGTACTGGCATTATAATAGATCAGAGTCGTTAAAATAGATTTAAGAGTTACACATTTTGCAGACGGTTGCTTTTAAAATATAGAATTAGCGTGAACTTTAATTACTTACTCGGTGTGGAAAATATATCATAGTATAATAAACATTAGAACTTGTTATAGAAATAAATTCAAAACAGTTGCATTATGAAATTAAGAAATTAAAAATAATATCTTCATATAATAAAGTTGACTTAATTATTAGAATGAAAAATTCAGGTGGTAGGTATATATCCTCACTCTTACCTCACGTGAATTCACATTGCTCCGTTTTGATACAACTATAAGTGTATTACGCTCTTTCTTCTCTACTTTTCCAACTCTAAAATCATTGTCGCTCCTCTTATAACATTAAAAATACACAAATAAGATCTTATTAATAATAATAGCTAGAACATTGAAGGTCTCGCGAGCGAACATCGTCGAAGATCAGCAGTCGCAGTCTCGTCTCATCGGAATTGCAGATACAATAATCCAATAAGACTCGCTGTCGGCGCGCAGCACGAGAAAAATCCATCCGCGAATCGTCCTTTTCGCTAAGGACTTTTTAAATAGCCGCTGCTCCGCAGCCACTCTCGACGTACAACACTATATACCACACGCGGTGTGTTGCGCGCTGCAGGACAGAGAGCATCGCTCTCGGATCGATGGCCCCGATTAATTTACTGTCCGATTAATGCAAATGCAGCAACGGGAGGGGTGAGCGAGACTCTGGCTCCTGGCTCCGCAACCACCGGCGACGCCTATACATATGTACGCGCGCGTGAAAAACTCGTCGCCTACCTGTATAGAGTATATACAGTGCGCGCACTCGTCTCCTCGCTCGCGGTTCGCGCATTTTAATTAGGTAGCGATTTGCTGCGGAGCGAGCGCTTTATTGATGCGTACCCTGTGGCTTCCGCGGATCTTTATGTATCGCGAGTGGAAAAACCCGGAGGCGAGATTGAGCACCGATGTGTTTTACTGTTGCTGTGTTTGCAGCCGGTGTGCAGTCCACGAGCTGCTGATCCGCAGCTACAACGCTACGACAGTTGATATCGACGTGGTTGCTTGTTTTTCTTTCGAGACGGTTGTACAGCGAGATCAACGAGCGCAAGCGTTGAATTGAAATTTGAATGAATATGTACGCTGTATTTATTTGAATATTTAAGTCCTATGCCCTTTACATTTTGCCAGTTGCATTGGTAAAAACGTACTGAATTTATGGCCAATTATTTTATTAATTAGTCGAATACACCAGCTGTGAACCTCAAATATTTTTTTTAATTATTTTACATTACTTTCAATCATTTGTCTCATAATAAGTATATATGTGCTTTGCTTACTCATAGAGGAAGCTTTGTGATATTTAAAAAATTGTAATTCAGATATTCTGGGCTTTTTTTTCTCTGTTGTAAAACCTCCTTTCAGAATTTTACTAGCATCTATAGGAAAAATATTTACTTGAATCCTCACGTAAAACTGGGATTAATTCATTAATTGCTTTCATGAGATCTTCATTCCTTGCAAACAGGGACATCTTATACCTCTTTGCAAACTAAATATCAAATGCAGCAAAGTGGTTGTGAACCTTTTTACGCTTCATCTTTTCAAAGTTGTTCATGTCTCGGTCTGGTACGATCAGTTGTTGGCCATCTTGTCAATCACAAAATTCAAGCTCTCCAATTTCGCTGCATGTATGATTAATGATTTTGTGACGAGCCTATGATAGTATTCCTTGTTCTCTTTGTAGGTACGGCCGCTACACGGAAGTGCTTTATATTTTCACCATTGCGAAAAATATGTCACCTCAAAAATTGGCATATTTTGTCATAAAACAAATTTCTGTCATGAGCTAAAGGCGTTCTGAGAGGATGTTCCTCTCTTTTCTTTTTTATGCAAGAAGATCTGTGTAGTTTTATTCGGTACAGACAACAACCAACACAAAAGAAATATAGAGAAAGGAAACTCTAAGAAAACCGAAATTTAGAAAGACTATATAAAATTTTTATATTATGGGAAAAAAAGATTATAATTAATTATAAGAAAAAAAATATGTATATAATAAACAAAATGTTTCGGACATGAGACTGTCTACTTACTCATCTTCAGTAAGATGTAGACAGCTCTATCTTAGACATCAAAATGGAAAATGAAAAGGAATTAATATTTAAATATGTAAGGACCTCCATAGCCGAGTTGACGAGGGACATACGATTACATATAAACTGGAAATTTTTTGCCATTGGAATCTTACTAAAGATGGGCAAGTAATTTTGATTATTATGTACATATTTTTTTTTCTTATAATTAATTATAATCTTTTTTCCCCTAATATAAAAATTTTATATAGTCTTTCTAAATTTTGGTGTTCTTAGAGTTTCCATTCTCTATATTTCTTTTGTGTTGGTTGTTGTCTGTATCTACACAGATCTTATTGCATGGAAAAGAAAAGAGGGGAATATCCTCTGGGAACGCCTTTGGCTCGTGGTGATCGATAAATTCACTTTCATATTGTAAATTTTGACGAGCAATAAATTCATTATTACTTGATACTGGCATTGGATCACAAATATGTCTATTCGCCTAACACAGCTGAGTTGATTTTATTATTTGTCGGCTGAACTAACAGAGGGAGCATTCCAACCTTCCAGTGGCAAAACATTTTCCAGCTTATATGTAATCATATGTCCCTCGTCAATTCGGCTATGGAGGTCCTTACATATTTAAATATTAATTCCTTTTCATTTTCCATTTTGATGCCTAAGATAGAGCTGTCTACTTCTTACTGAAGATGGGCAAGTAGACAGTCTAATGCACCAAACATTTTGATTATTATATACATACTGGATCAGAATAAAGTTCATTTTCACTGTCGGCGATAGATATTTCACATTTAAATGTCGAATTGCCATTTATCAAATACTCGTCATCAAGGATCTGAAGCTCTGGTAATTCTTTTTCGATATACGAATGACGTTGTAATTTCATATAAGAACTGTCCAGTACTTTCTTTTCGCCTACTGGGTTTATAACTGATAATTGCACAAGGTAATTGTCTTGGCTATGTTCCAGAATTTCTGATGGAGTCATTGAAAATATTAACCAAGGGTTTATTGTATTATCACGATCCTTGTGACATTGTAAGACTATCATCAATTGTCTTGTGTAATTCATCGTAAATTCTGACGATGTTATACTAAGTTCTGGTCCATAGTAATGATTTTCAAAATCCTTAAAATTTGTTAAGGCCCAAGTGTAAAGAAATTTCTTGACTTTTAGGTTCATAATCGCTATTTTGTTGAGCCATGATGTAAATCAAATTTAAATTTATGCATAGACTGACGGTATTGACGATTCTCGAGTTTAGATCTTTTCTGCCTCTAAAATGTGTTCAGTTCTCAAACGAGATTTGATGAATATTGATCTGCAACCTGTATTATGAGCCTATCGTTCTCTGATATAGGTACTAGATTAGATCTGGGGTTTTTTTTTGCTCTACTAAACATATTCTGCAAGACTTGTCGGAGTCTAAACTAGGCCACCACATGTACGATCTAGCTAACGCTTTAATTTTAACAATGTCTTGTTATGCGTATTGTCAATGGTGTGCGCAAAATAAATCAAAAAAGAATGATCCGAATTATGAGGAAGAGTTTGAAAATCACAAGGACGTCTGCGATGCTAACCACGAAGGATCCTCGGGCAAAATGGAAGTCGACTCTGTAATTGAAATGTTTTTGCGCTCTGTACGAAATCTCGAGGTGAGGTTCATGAATTACGTTGGCGACGGTGATTCTAAGACGTATAGTGGTCTTGTAAAAGCAAATCCTTATGGCAAAGATGTTGTAGTGAAAAAAGAGTGTGTTGGACATGTTCAAAGGCGAATGGCTTCTCAAGTAACAAAAACTCTGTCGAAGGTATGAAGAATGACATCTGGGCTATATTTTATCATTATAGTTCAACGGATCAAAAGCCGTGTCACAGCAAGTGTCCTAAAGGCAAAAACTCATGATGCTCATATCAGAAGGCAAAGGCGGAAAAAAAGCTAAACTCGTATGTGCAAGATTACAAACCATTATCTACTGAAGTTTTGAATGCCAGAAGATTTGACGAAAGATGAATTGTTACAAAGATGTACTGGAGCTTTTTAAAGTTTTTTAACTTTAACGCAGTTTTCTCGAAACAACGTTTTCAAAGACGGTGAGTAAAGAATCTCAAAAACGGCTTCATAGCTCCTTTTAAAATTTTAACCACTTATTATAGATATAAAATGTGTGGGATTGAGCGATCGTTTTTTTTCGATAAAACTTTTTTTTTATAGCCAAAAAAGCAGCGTTTTTTTTTTCGCAAAAAAAATGACTGTTGACTTCAAAAGTCCACCATTTTGTAAAAATCAACATTTTTAGATTTAGTTTCATTCAATCCCAGGAAAATGTATTATCTAATGAAAACCATTTGGTTTTTTGCTGTCAGATGATCCAGACTTACGCTGCTTTACTCACCGCAAAACTTCTTTTTTTTGGACCTCTCGGAGATC
>UELU01121400.1:0-21461 GCA_900490025.1 Megastigmus dorsalis | reverse complement strand
TATATATATATATTCACTGCGAGGAGGAATACGAAGGAAGGGAAAGGGTATATATACAGTGCGAGCTGGCGAAAAGGAGGCCTTTAAGGAGACGCGGGACATGTAAGACGCGCCGTAATCTTGTCGATCAAACAATTAACAATGCTGCTCTTTCTTCCCCTCTCACTCTCTCTCTCTCTCTCTCTCTCTCTCTCTCTCTCTCTCTGTCTCTCCCTCTCGGCTCCGCATCGGCAGGTCAAAAGAGAGAAAAGAATCGGCGAGATCGCGTCGTCCTCGTCGTCGAGAGCAGCTCCAGCAGCAACAGCAGCAAAGAAGGAAAAGGAGGCGAACACGAGGCTGCTACTGCCGCCGCCGTCGCCAGATTATCCAGGATGAAACGGAGAACGCCGACGCAGTTTGTGTGCACTGCAGCGTGTGCATGTCCAAGAGTGAGAGAGAGAGAGAAAGAGAGAGAGAGAGAGGTGGGGTAAGAAAGGCAAATCCGAGGAGGTCCGAGTGGAGAACGTCTCCTTCTCGTAGTGTCACTCGTTAATTATACGTTAATTAGCCCTCTCTTAATCGTAGCTCCTCCTGGCATCATGGCGCTGCTCTGTTGCTGCAGTGTAGTGCAGCGGTGCCGAAAAAGAACGCGTCGGGACGCTCTCTCTCTCTCTTTCTCTCTCTCTCTGCAGGTCGTATGTTATTTGATTCTTGTCGGATGGTAGCTGGGAGAGAGAGAGAGAGAGAGAGAGAGAGAGAGAGAGAGACTGAGCGGCGCGGGCGGTGCAGGTGGTCAGGGACCATGGCTTGTTTTGCTCCCGCTCTCGTGAGAGCTGCTGTTTCGCTTTTGTTTGATTATGCTAAACAGATTCTAGGGAAGCTTTAATGGCCTCTGTGCCGCTCTCCTGCGGATTGAATGGTGATTTTTACCCGTAAATCTCCGTGCACTTTGCTTTTGTCCGCCAGCTTTAATTTAACTTGTGTCTTGCTGCTCTCGTTGCTGCGTCGCCGAGGCACTGAGGGCCATTAATGCCGCTGCCGATGGTCAATTTTCAGTATTTAGCGCAAGCTTTGAGATTCGGCATGCTTTTATCTTTTGGATTTAAAAATTTGTTCTCGAGCTGAATTATTTGTATTGACATTTATGTGCACGTCCTTATTTGATCGTAATGAAATTTTTTTTTTTCCAACGACCATACTATTCTCTAGAAGTGTATCGAATAAGCGAGTCTCACGTAAGAAATATTTCAAGCGCACTTGCGGAGCATCGCGACTCCGTTGCAGTAAAGCATCCAAGACCTTGTACTCGTCGACAGTGCCCAATCGCTCGTATTCGCGCATATTCGCTCCCGATCAAAAGGAGAAAAGCGGCTCGCGAATTCTAAATACACGCGGTCCACCTACTGAGATATAGCACTTCACGATCCTATACGCGCAAGGGCAAGCGCTCGAACGAACGTATAGCGACAGTTTCAACAGTCGAACAGATCTCCGATTTCCATATACGTTGTATACGTTCGCGGAACGCGAGAATTCCTCTTTTCTCTCTCTCTCCTGTACGTCCAGCGAGCATCACAATCAGTCGTAACATTTTCTTCGGCTATCGCGCGAGGGGCATAAGTCTGCTCCTCGTTCTTTCTCTCTCCTATACACGTATATTTTGCTCCGAGCTCGTCGCACGCGTGACGCGCGCACGTCTTTTCTGTCGATACGTTAAAAGGCTGCGTGTAGAACAGGTATACAGGTATACATGTAACGGCGTATAGAGAATCGGATGAGACAAGGAGCGAGGAACGAAGAGCAGGGAGTGAAGGACATCGCGCGGGTCCGATGCAAAGGGGTCGCGGCGGGGAAAGTGCCGCTGGATAGATAGAAGCCGCGAGATAGCCCCGTGAAAAAGGCTCCTGCTGTTGCACGGGCTATAGGTCCACGCGAGACAGAGAAAGAGAGAGAGAGAGCGGAGGCTGATGTATTTATAAGAAGGGAGGTATTTGCATAGGATGTGCAGGAGCGGTAGCTGATCGACGATAGGGTTGAGGGAGAGAGGAAGAGAGAGGAAGAGAGAGAGAGAGAGAGGCGGCTTGTCCCGCTGATTCAAAGAGGGCTTTGTGCCATTATACGCCCGTAAGTATACGTTTCGCTGTATAACGCTGCTACTGCTGGCCCCTCAATTCTCTTTCGTGGAAATAAAAGTTGCGTATAGCGCGGCACCCTTCAGCCGCCGCCTCTCGATTCCCATCCGTCGCGTGAGCTGCTGCTACTGTTGCTGCTGCGTTAAGGATTGAGGCTGAGGGGGGTGGAAGGGGAGGAAGAAGGAGCTAACCGACCTGATTGGCATTGACTTACGAAGCGATTGGCTTGTGTTAAGGAGAAGGGGAGCACGAGGAATGAGCCAAGCTGTAGCTGCTGCATAGCTGCTGCTGCCGCTGCCGCGCATGTCGGGAGCTGCTGATGAATTTGTCCTGTGTGACTCTTTGCTTTTGCGCCTTTATAGTTTCTTTTATGAGCGAGCTCGGATTTACCGGCATTTTTTTTACGACTGATTTCATTAATACTGAATTTCTCTGTGTGATGAAGCATCTCCTAGGCTAATGAGGGACGATGATTTTCCTAATATGTATCTGGTTTCATTTTCTCAGATGAATTGAGTTACTGAGAAAGAACTTTTTTTATATTCTACGAGATATGCGTTTAGCTTTGATTGACAACCCTTTGGGATGTCTTTCTCTAAAAGGAAATCGAACTAAATAACTCTTAGCTAGGTGCATATCTCGTGACAGCTATGTATCTATATAAAAAATACCCGAGCCGTATCCAAAAGTACCCTCCCCGGTCAATTAAATGATCAAACGTCGGTGACAATCGTCATTCCACTCGTCAGCGCCGAGGAAACAAAGCGGCCGGCACGAGGAGGACCGAGGATCCACAGCATCCTGGCAAGTGGACGTCCGTGGCGACGTCGGGTCGCGCATCGCGGCAGCGAACAGCAGCCTTATACAGCGCCTAGGGACCACCCTAACGTCCGCTCACGGCACAGCGAGAATCCCAAAGAGATGGAAGCGAGGACCACCGTGAGGTGCGAATCCTCCTCTCTCTCTCTTTCTCTCGGCTGATTTAATGCCTTGCGCGGGGGCGCCAGGCGCGTGTAAGCGCGGGGGATCTCGTCGTACATTTCGATGGCCCGATCGTTCTCTTCGTTTCGAGCTTGGCTCCCTCTCTCTCTCTCTCTCTCTTTCTCGCTGCGCGGCAATCCTCTCCTCTGCACAATGAGACACGCATCAACGCGGCTTATCGGGCCCTAGGCATCTATCTTCCCATCGCCGCTGTCGCGTCTCTCACGAATCGACGTGATGTGCAGGCATGGATAAATACTTAGGGAGTTGTGGTGTCGCTGCTCGCGGTGCAGTGTATAAACGAAGAGAGAGAGGGGAGGGAGGAAGGAAAGGACTTAGCTGGAACTCGGGACGTGTGTCTGGGCGTGCAGCACGTTCCGTGGACGCGTCGCATACGCATGAGACTGTGGACCTATAAATAATACTTTCTTCGTTTTGTATGCGCGTTAGGGATGATTAACTTGATTTTCTCACACCTGTCTTACGCCCGTTGATTGTTACTTAAAGTTGAAAATTTTATTGGTTTTTGTTAGGATTATTATTATCGATTATTTTATATTTTGGAACATTAGACTGGTGCATACATCTTCTTTTGTTTATGCGATATGCTTATTTGCAACAAACTTTTGAGGAACAGCGGTTTCATTAATTTTCCATTTAAATTCGATACGCTCAACGGCTGAAAACGTAATTTCTTATTATAAAAATGAATTTATCGTTTCTTTTAGTTCTTAAAAATGGGAAAAGGCTAAATGGATCGTCATGGAACGTAATTTTCAAACAACTTTATTAACTCAACATTATTTGCGACGTTTCAAGGGTCTAGGCGACTACTTTCCTGTTCATGCTAATTTTTAAAAAGTAATTTCTATTTAAAAAACAATTCATTTTTCAATGAAACCGGATGTTCGCATTGAAAGGACTTTGCCGATCATTTATCAGAACAAATTGACAAATAGAATATGTCTCATCTCTGGGTAACAGAAATCTGCGCAAGTTATTTATTAAAATAATTTTTATCAGAAATAAACAGCACAATAACATGCATTATATGCTTTCTAGATGAATCTCGTAGTAGCTTTTGTAGGTTTTTGCACTAGTCGCTAAGATCCATGCTTGCGGCTGGTACACGTTTTCACTTCGACATTGGGCCCACACGTTTGAAGCAGATAATGTAAACTCGTGAGGTCGAAGGTGACCGTCGGAGAAGCGGGAGACAATGTATGCAGATTCCCTTCCGCTCGCCTGCGAACAGAGACATCTTCATATCGGCGTCAATCTCAATTTAAAACCCACGATCGGGAGAGACATTGTCGTCACGAGTGAAAAACAAGCTGCGGTCATGAAGATCGTGATGCATTCGTTTATTGTTTCAAGCAGAGGATAAGACTTCTTCTGGGCACTGTTCGTGAAAGAAGTTTCTTGCGGTCAAGCAAATTTAATAAAAACTTGTAGGTAAAATATTTGCTTGTTTTAGTAGTTAAAAATTTCTAATATTATTTTTGTTTTATATACCTGTATATGTAAGTTTGACTGAATAAAAAAAAATTCGATTTGAACAAATGCTTCGCGTCAGAAATTTATAGTTATTTTTCATTTGATATATTTTCATTTAAATATTTTTACAGTGTTTTACTAAGTATCTTAAATAATGGTGAAAATAAACGTAGTCAACGTGTGTCTGCGCATCTGTCGAATAAAAATAGGGCTATCGGGCCTCTATAGTCCAAGTATTTTCATTCATTCTTACGCTGCACGGACGTAGGCGGATTATACGCACAATGTGCAAGCTCATGGAAGTTACGCCGCGCTGGACGATGGCTGATTTAGCAGCCATTAGCAGCGAGTAAACAGAGTGATAATTTACCCAGACAAAAGTTCCTCTTTCACATCTTTTATTCCCTGCTTCATCCGGAAAGTTTCACCAGATCTAGAAAATCCTCTTACTTGCTTTTTTATTAGTGTATTTTTTTTGTCACTTAATATTAATACTAAAAATAGTAGAGTATTTGACATAGATTTATTAAAAACTATATAGATAATATTTTATGAAAACATTGCAGAAACGTACAAGTTCTTTAATAAATTAAAAGGTAAATTATCGGTAATTCTTACATTTGCACATTTGTCGAATGCACTGATCCGCATCATATTTTCCGCAACACACATTGATTGTATTAGAAGCGATGGCTTACAAAGCTCTGCGCGCAGGAAGAGAACAGCGACGAATCGTTAAATGTAATAATCAAAACTTATGGCAGCACACGTGTTGCGAATTTCTGGGGGACACAGCGAGAGTCCGAACGAGGGATGAAGAGAGAGAGAGAGAGAGAGAGAGGATGCGGGAGCGAGAAGGAATTCGGCACGTGCTAGTGCAAATCCCCCGGTGGACCAATCAAAGTGTACTCAGGGACACAAGACACGAAAATAAGGTGCTAATAATACGATTTACGATTTTTTCCCTGTTGTCGTAAAGTGGACGACATTTCGAACGAACAAAAAAAGTCTGATTAAATGCGAGTGTTGTTTATGGCGATAGACTGGCAATTAATTTTGATTCGTTAATTGATCCGTGACTAATAATGTAATTACGAGAAAATTAGTGACTGCTGAGAAATGAGAATGAAACAAGTGTCGAGATTGACTGAGCTTGATACGTGATATTTCTTACTAATAGCACTTTAATCTTATATATGCATTTCCAAACATTTTTTCCAATAAAGTAAATACGAATAGTGCATCATATATTGTAACTCATTTTTTTTTGTAGTATATATACTTTCAATATTTATTTAAAAAATTGGTATCATTCCGTACACAGTTAAGGAGGTTCTACCAAGAACAGAACTAATATTTAGATTTTAACGAAAATTTACAGGTTTAGGTAGATAAAGGCTTAATAAAAATACTGTTGAATTTTTGAGAGGCTTGGCCTCAGAAACGAGAAAAAAATATTTTTATTTTTTCAATTTTAACATTGTCTCTTATGGGGAGTTATTTTATTATCGCGATATTAAAATAACTAATATTTAAATTTTTTTAAAAATAATTGTCACCATATATCACCTTAAATAATGATCATTCATGGGTTTGTTAAAGAGTTAGAAGATATTTTTCTTTGATTTCCTATAACGTACCGGTAGAACCTCCTTAATAATTGAATATTGTTATCTCAGAAAGCCAAATAGTTATTTTACCAACAGTTTGTAGGCCGATTATTTAAATTTTCGTTACAATTGTCACAGGTAAAAAAGCTCGCCGATATCCAAAGATGTTTATCTATGCTACAGTAAAGCCGGCGTGCAGCACACGAGGCAGCAGCGAGCCTCGCGGGGCATACAAAGTAGCGCGCCACTGTCTGGCCTGCAGAGGACAAAATATATATACATATATATATATATATACGACAAATAGACGAGGTCGGGACGTGCATTTATACGGCTCATACGTAAATCATTGACGATTCCCGACGCGCAGCTCCCTGACAATTAGCTCTCTCTCTCTTTCTCTCCGTCTCGCTCCTTGCAGTTGCATCAGAGGCCGCGTATAAATATATATGTATAGTGGGCATGCGTGCCAGGAGCTTTCCGCGAAAGGAAAGACGCAGTCTGCATGTGTTCGCGACTGAACGCAAGGTCGAGCGGAGAGCTACTCCCACCCACCCGCGCGTCTCGGCTGCACTTATAGAGTACTCACATCGCACCGCTAGACGTATATATAACGTGTCGAACTAACCTAACGTCCGCTGTCTGCAACGTTTCCGTTCTCTCTCTCTCTCTCTCTCTCTTGGTGTGTGTTTGAGAGAGGCTTGAACGATCGTGCGTTAGTGATCGTTATACGATGTGTGGCCGATAGTCATTCCATATATTGCCCCTCGTTGGGAGAGGATGAATGTTTGTTATGGGCCGGTTATGGTGAGGTTTAATTTTGTGCTTTTCATCCCCGATTTAGAGAGATTTTTTTGAGTGATACAGGACCAAGAAAAGATACAAATTTTGCTGCATACTTAATTGCTTGCTAATTTTAAAGTAACGCGAAGAGGCCGAAGACAACATGAATAGCGAAACTTTTTTGTACACACAAGGGCAAGTTGTATAAGATAATGCGATTGTTGAATGCGCGACATTTTCCAACGATGGAAAAGACGATTTTTTCCACTTTTGTACAAAATCCTCTAAACTGTACTGCATTAAAGTCAAAGCTAACTAGAAGTGATCGGTGTAAATCGTTGGCGCATAGTAATGCGCGTTTAAGAGGGTATAAATCAGTAACGGTCCCTTGCAATCAGGCCAAAGCTCGGAGACCGGTGTACGAACCTTTATCGCGCATGCACCGCTCTTCATAAATTGGATTCGTTATTGCCTCGCATGAATTAAATAACGTACACATCATACGCACACACGCGCAGGCAGGCTCGCACGCACGGGAAGACACGCTGATGGATGCATTGATTTGTCTCGATGTCCATGAGCGAGAGCTCGAAATCGCGCCTTTGGCTTCGCTCCGAGGGATGCACGCGATCGCACAAACACACGACAGCCATAACTGAGTTTACATCGGAGAGCTACACGAGCGAAGAAGAGTATAGTCGAGACCTCAGCCGAGAGAGTGAGAGAGAGAGAGAGGTGCACGAAAGGAAGCAAGAATCGAGAAGCACCTCCCGCTGTTTTAAATACGATCCTGTATCCATCATTTGCGCGCTCGCCTCTCGCGATATATACGTATATACATATATATATATACATGAGGCCATGCTAATGCGAGTGCGCCTCGCCAAGAACCCATGCAGTCAAAGACTTGTACTTTGTCTACCCTCTTCGTATAATATCTTATCTTTCGGAACTTTATGGATCTCTTATTTCAATTATCCGATTTTGTTATGCTTGACGCGCGTCTTATTGTAAATTTAGAATAAATGTACGGTAAGTTCGACGACGTAGACCAAAATTTGTATACATACGATTGTATATGTTACCGCGGCACTTTTTAAACTTACCACGCACTTTTTTGTACGGATTAAAATTTAAAATCCGTCGCAAATGCTCGTGTATATAGATCTCGTCGAGCCGAGAGGCGTCGAGATTCAAAAACTCCCTGCGCCCAGCGCATCCAATTACGCGCGCAAGTATTTTTGTATATATATCTCTTTTAATTTCCCATTTCTCGCTCGCGCAGGCTCTTTCTCGCGCGTCTCTCGCGCGGCTTTGCTCCTTTTTGCTGCCGTCTCTCTTTTAAAACGCATTTCTCCCTCTATCTTTCAGTTCTACTCTTCTTCCTTTTTCCTTGCGCGCGCACACACACACACACACAGACAGAGAGAGAGAGAGAGAGAGAGAGAGAGAGAGAGAGAAGAGAGAGAGAGAGTCAGGAGAGTGAGGCTGGCACGCATACCGTCGTCCACTCTAATTTGAATGTAACAACGTTCCGTTCGGCCGCAACCCGATACCATCTCCGACTCTGCGACCGGCCGACAGAGAATCAGAGACAGAAAATGCATCCTCCCCGCGAGCGCGGCTCGTTCACCCTTTCCCTCTCTCTCTCTCTCTCTCTCTCTCTCTCCTCTTACTCTGCCGCCTGCGAAACGAAAACGAGAAAGAGAGAGAGAGAGAGAGAGAGGGAGGAGAGACAAAGCGAGAAAGCGAGAGAGACGTGCAAGAGAGAGAGAGAGAGAGAGAGGGAAATAGAGAAAGAAAGGACGTTATACGCGCAGATCGAGCTCGGGAAACGCGGGCGCGCGTACGGACCGCTGGACAAAGGGAATATTATTATTGAACACTGGCTAAGCCGTGAAGGGCATGTTGTTGCTCTCTCCCTTTGAAGTTGCGCGACGATCTCTACTGCTACTGTTGCTGCTATTGCTATTGCTATTGCTGCTGCTGTTGCCTTGCGCGTCGCTGTGTCATCGCCGAGAAAAATGCATCGGGGATCGATTGCCAGCTCTGCATTGCCTTTCGTTTAAGGATTTTCGCGTATATGCGCGTCGTTGTCTGCAGTCCTCTGTATCGGTGCGCGCCGTGCAATACGTCGGAATTGTCGATTGTTCTCGAGAGAGATTATAAGATTAGAGCAGAGACAAAAAGCTTTCGGTGAATAAAGTGAAGTTCGGTACAAGTGGGGCATTTGTTTTATTTACTTTGCTAATGAAAGCTATATTCAATTTTAAATTTAAAAATACTCTCGTTTTCCATACATATTCTCTTATTATGAAGTACGAATATTATAGCTAAGCGTAAACAACGCGAGCGAAAACGTTGCACTGCCCATCTCAGAGCCGGAATCCGCCCACAATTAACCCTCGATACCGGATCGAACGGGTCATAATGTCTAATACAACGCAGCTATACATGGGAGAGAGAGAGAGAGGGAGAGACACGCATGGGCTTGCATTCACAAGAGTCCCATTGTCGCGTAACTCATTGACCGATCAATCAAGTGCTCCTGTCCCTCGTCGATGACGTCGCACGCTGGCCTGCTGCACACACCACAAGATTAAGGAGACCCGCTCTCTCTCTCTCTCTCTCTCTCTCCGTGTGTCCATACGGCCAGTGTTTACGAAACGCGCAGTGCATAGAGTCTATATAGGCACGCGGAACGCGCCAATCACGCGACAGCACCATCAGGTATATATATACCAACTACAGAGTTCGCCAGATCCTGCGATGTATATATATATGGGGACTAGTGATTGACGCGCGGCCCGCGTATGTGTATGTATATATATACACGCACATTGAAAATGCGAGACGCAGATCCTTCCCGGTATATACGCGCTCGAGCCGCGGCATGACGAGAATTTGCAAAATTACGCGTCGTCCCCCCGCCCGCGTGTGCAGTGTGTGTATGCGATAGCGCGGCTGGTGCACATTAGGTTTGCGAGTGAGCGCGTGGGCCCGAACGATCAACGGCAAGGACGATCCCTTATCTACTTGGCGCTTAGCGCGCGAAGCTTCCCGGGAAGTCGCGGCTCATGCCAGATTACTATAAATAGACGTTAATCGATCTGGTGGGAAAGGGGAGCCTGGACATGCAGACTGAATGCCGTTGTGCGATGGCAGCTAAGAGCTGATTGTCAACTACTTCTTCAGCTGGTCTTATTGTTTGTTGCGCAATACGATTGGCCACTTGAAATACTGGTTTTCGATACACATTAAATTTTTCTATTCATTTTTCCAAAAGGCTTCGACTTAAATTAAGCGTCATTGCACCTGCAAGAATTTCTGTATCAGTTGAATGGAATCTCTATCGTATAATTATATTATCGGCTAATGATGAAATTGTAATAATAATCCTTTAATTCTAATTTAATATTTCGGCACTAAAATATTTTGATTGGGATATGGAGTCCTTGGTAAAAAATTAATGGGGTTTGTGGCCATATAATGTCGTGGCCATTAATAGCACTATAGCTATATCGGGGCCACATTTCTTATTAAATTATGGTTACCAAATAAAATGATTTTGAATTGAGGAATTGATTCTAACAAAATAGTTTAATTTAATAAGAATCTCATTCTTTACATTATGATAAGTAAATAATGATAAAAAACCGGGACTAATGATATACATAATTAATGTATAATAATTATTAAAATACATATTTTACTTGACAAAAGTAAGGTTAGTTTATTTGTCTGTCTCTGACTCTATCACTCAGCCAGAAGACCACTATGAAATTATGAAATAATTTAAAAATAATAAATAAATTATAAATATAAAACACATTCATGAAATAAAAGTTTTGGTAAGATATTCACTTTATTTCTACTTATGGTATAACCTATGATATAAGCATTTCTTACGAATAAGAAAAACAAATTTTTAAGGTTATAATATAAAATAAGTAAACATGCACGCTATATGACACTTAACATAAGTTTACCATAATATGACCATATTATGGTGAACTTACTTGCCGAAATTGGCTGTAACCCGTGGTCAAAGTATGTCTGCCCGGTCATACCTTCTGGTTAACTTTTTATCAGGGGTGATAAGGACATATAAGTTGTTAATAAAAACGCCTATATTTTTGCAATTTATACTCGTATCGAGGCACTAAAATAAATCTTCATAACTATAGGAAACAATCGGTAAAAGAACCAAAGCAATCGAGCCCAGCGAATTGTCTCCCGACATAGCCCGAGTCTTGACAGTTGCCGCGCCGACGGACGACACCGTACAGGATAGGACAAAGCTTTATCGTATAGAAATAGGAGTTTTGTCTGGCGCATAGACACGGTAATTATCACGTCCGTTAGGCCGGATCTTTGCGGTCAAACGGTCCAACGTCAAAGACGAGACTCGCCAAATGTATTCGGACATTGTGCTGTGCAGTGCACGCTTCGAATATGTGCCCAAGCGTGGAATCGGAGTGAGTGAGAGAAAAGAGGAGAGCAGAGGGAATAGGAAAAAAATTGACTAGTCTGTGCGCTTGTCCTGTGTTACACATCCTGAGTGGACGGGAGTCCTGACCACTTTTGGCCCGATCGACTTTGTTATATTACAGTCCATTCCGTTGTGTTTCTCTGTTCTCGTTTATTCGCCGATAAAGGCGCATATACGTAGACTACCTTTGATCTTTTTTATAGGTGTAGCTTTTTTTTCTCCCCGCGCTATACTCCTTTTCTCCTATGTGGGTGATTGAACCCAATTTTTATCAATTTCAAAGTTCGATATATTATATTAGAAGCATGCCTTACTCGCTGCGATGGGAGGCTTTGGCTCTGACTTGTCTAGACACGAACAACCAATATCGCTGATTCCTATATTGGTAACAAGTTGAAAAACAATGAAGTAAGCTTTCATATTTTAAGTAATTTTATAGTACTATATACAGATATAAAATTTTTGAAGTAATACATATTTAATTTAGATCCTGATAATAAAAAAAAAAAAAAAAGATTTTGCAAAATAAATATCTGACTCAGAATTAATAAGGGAGTTTTTTCATCGAAACAAAGGTAAGTAAAATCATCGCATAAAAAATACAAGGTTCATAAAAGTGACTTTAATTAGAAGCTGCTGAACAATTCATGTAACAGATTACAATTATGTCCATTGCTGTGATTTTCAAAAAAAAATATTATAAAAATGTGTTTTAAACGAGTCCGATGAAGAAAGTAATACAATTGTTACGAAGAACTCTCTCCTCTTGACTTTTACAAATGCGTGTAAGAAGCAAATAAACGGGCCATCGATAGCGGTATTTCCACATCTACATCGGAAACCAACCACGAGACCACTGCGGGGCAATAATAATAACAACATTACAGAGAGAAAGAAAGCATTCCTCGGGCATTTTGTCAATCTCGCTTTACCTCTCGGCGGGTGTCTATCCGCGATGAATATCTTGCTGGGCCTCTCCCCCCTCCACTTACTATCGCGGCCCTTGAGATTAACGTTGTATATTAATCGCTGATGCGCATCTCACCGCCATCTCCTTCTCTTTCTCTCTCTCTCTCTCTCTCTCTGTCTCTCGGTGGGGCATCTTTTGTAGCCGCGTCTCTATCGCTTCGCATAGTCGAGCTGCTCTACCGACGCTGCATGATATATCCTTCCAAATGTGAGAATATTATTAAGTCGTGGATCAGAAAGAGAGAGAGAGGGGGAGAGGGCAGAGAGAGAAAGAGAGAGAGAGAGAGGAGTGAGGTCACAGATTGAGACTGGCCCTTGACAAATAAGCCATCCCGGGGGGCATATCGCGGGCCTCCTGACGAATGATCGTACATAAAGTATATACCGGTTTCACCTGACGATGAGCTTGCACAAGTGATTTGAGGAATCCTCTTTTTTTTCTTTCCTCCCATATTCTCTCCTTTTTGCTTTGTTCGGTTCCGCGTCATTCTCGTTCCTTGTGTTCGAGTTCATCTGTGTGTGACAAAATTCAGATGCGTATCTCGGACTGGAGAAAAATCGATCCGAGAACTTGTGAGCTATTGCTATTCAAGTGTATCTGAGCGGAGATCTTTCATTTATTAAAGGGTCAATTATAATCTCGAGATCGCCGCTTGTAATGGCTGAATGAAATTCTAGGCTTCATTTCCTATAAAGGTTATGATGTATTGAAATTTGAATTTCGTAGAGGGAGACTATATGGATGTGATACTTTTCACGCTTTTAAATCAAATTGCTTTCGACACGGCTATTATTAATTAATTGTCTGTAGGTATATTGATTTGATTGTTTAAGTTACAGAATGAATTTATAATTCGTAACGTGAATATTTTTCATTTATTTAATTAGGTTATTGTACTATTGTTTTTGAAATATTAATATTTTTATGTACTTGGTGTTTTAATTTTAATTTTGAAAAAATAATTTCACAACTATTATTTGATATTCTCTTACAATAAAAAATAAATGCAAATATTAACTTTCTACTAAATAAATGTTTTTACTTTTTTTACTTATATCGTAATTTATAATGCATTTTTAATTACATTTGGTACTTCTCAAAGTGCATCGCTGTATTATATGTTGTGTTCGCAGTATAAGATTCAAAATATAGCGTATTTAGAATAGTCGTGTATTCAAGCCGTAAAAAGAACATCCAAAGAAATTTCATCGTTTATTCCGTAACGGCACATACATTCGTTTAGAGGTGGACATCACTTCGGCGGTCGTTTTCCGTCACGGGACATTTGCCACGAAGAAGTGCCATCTACTCACCCAGGCTCTTTTCGGATCTTTTACACTTCCGTCGCGCTCGCAAAGTTATTTGAGCATGCTGATAAAACGGAAGTAGGCAAAATTTGTTTTCAGAACGATCGTATTTTAAAAATGCTCGTAAAGTAGTACCGCGTGAATTCAAAATTTACCGCTCTGAAATATCTCTTCAAACTTTTCCTTTTAAAATCTTGCTAAGTATACCGAATTCATTTTTGTTTGCTATAATCAATAAATTTTGTATGATGCAATTTTAACTTAACCAATTTTTTTACCCAGGCAATGTAAAATACTATCAAATATTGATGAAGGTTATTAGATGTGCAAAAAATTTTTTATACTTTTCGGCTTGTAAATTTTTATTAATATCCCTGGTATATTTATATTTAAAAGTCGATTAAGAAATAAGCTTATTCTAGACAAATTTTCCAGGAATAAACATAGAGTAAAAGTATTATACACTCACCTACTGAGTACCATGAAAAGTACAATTTTAATTTGTCGCGTTAAAAACAGTAAACACGTCCCATAAAAAGATTCCATATCGATGAATCCGTTACAGCATGTAAATCAGAAATAAGACAAGAACGCGGAAAAAGGAACGATGCACTTGAAAAGTAACGATCTAAGTTAGGACACACTGAAGGGAAGAATAATCGAAAGTTAATTCGTGCAGTAAACATCTATTTTCAATAAAATGCTCATGACCCGGAGGGTTACGATACGATAAAAACAAGTCATTTATCCGACGGTGCGGACTTGCCACGACGAGCGACGTGCCGTAGACGCGTCCGCCTCTCATTTCTCCCACAAAGAGACGTATTACGGCCGAGAAGACGATGGCCCCGTCGTAAAACTCGGCCATCTGGACCGCATAAGTCCGCATATAAGCACGGTCAGTGGCCAGTGGCCTCTCGCGCGTTTAGAAGGAGCCCGAATAAAGCACCCTTCTCGTGTGTGCGTATATGGGTGTGCTGCAGTGTGGCTAGTGAAAAAAAATCTCGTGCCGGGGTCCACTTCTATTCCCGTATAGGATAAGGCTTCAGTCAGACACTCGGCGCATCTTCTTTTGGTGGCGCGCTCGCGGATGGACAGCTTTTACGAGCGCATCATGCCAGATTTATACTTACTTAAGAAGTCGGTGGGTGCACTTTAAGCCCCCCTGGTTAGGGGCAGATCGCGCGAGAAAGCCCGACCCTGAACATGCGATATCATCTGGTTTGATGGCTCGGCTGTATATAACACGGCTGCGCGCGCGCGCGCGAGCTTGGACCCTTTTCCGCTGATCTTTTCTCGCCTTTGCGCGCGCGCGCGCGCGACTCTTCAACTTCTCACTTTCGTATTCTTGTGCCGTGCTGCTGGTCCTGCTCAAATTTAAATACTGGGTTTTAGGATATCTTTGGTGCTTTGTTTGTACCGAGGCCGTTCTTGAATGTTTTTATTATAATTAACTATATAGGCTGGGTGCAAGTGTAGCGAAATCCGTAAGTTCGGTGTAGGCACTGTGGAATTCATATATCTATGAATTATATACTTCACGTGTTAAACGTGGCACTCAAAAGGGTGCCACCAGAATTTTTTGACAATTATTAATTAGTCTGCAACTTTGATAAAATAAAAGTGTAAGAGATGAAAAATAGTGAAACTGCATAAAACGGGCGTCTTACTATATCGGACTGTGACTACTTATAACACTTGTCGAAATCAAAATTTAATTAATACAGTTTATTTTTAAAATTCCGAGATTAATTTTTCAAGTTCAATGTTTTGTTCATTTTCTTTAAAAAATCAATGTAATATCTCAAACTAATCCAGAATCTTGCAATTGCAATAATCAAACTACCCTCAAATAAGTATTCTGAAAAATATTCAACGCGAGAATCGTTCAATCCTCACTCGCTCCAAAAATCAAAGGGAGATATAAACTCAGAACTTTGGTATACTCGATAGATTATAAATTTTCCCCGCGAAACTCCCAATTTATTTGGCCAAAAATCAGCGCTTAATCCGATGCGCGTGCTGCTGCACTGGCCTTAATGCTCGCCCATATGAATAATTTATGTGCGCGGCGCGAGCTGGCCAGACACACACACACACACACACAAACATTGCACACACGAAGGAAAACGCGAATGTTTTGCTAATTTACGGACACTCTCGGTACCCATGCCCTCCGCCCCTCCCCGGCAAAGCTTCCACCGTGTGCAAAACGAGCACGAAGAAGAAGGAAGACCAAGTCCCCGATATATCCCGCAGCGAGTAGCAGCAGCACCACCACCACCACCACCACGAGACTCTCGCTCGTTCCGGATCGGCACGTATGTACAATCGTACGTGTGCAGCTTGCGAGTTATTTAGAAGCTATCGCTTACGGGCAAAGAGAGCCAGAGAGAGAGAGAGAGAGAGAGAGAGAGAGAGAAAGAGAGAAGCGAGCCATTAGCCTCGATCGCATTACCGGACTGAGTAGCTAATGGCCGTAGCGGCTCGCGCGTTTTCCCCGACGCTCGCAGCATCGCCCGGCCCAAGCTCTTTCCTCGATTTTCCCCCGATTTTATACCCGTTGCTCTCTTTCCTGCTGATACACGTGGCCAGCAGCACACAGAAAACCCGAGAGCCCCGAGCCCCAGACTCGCGCGTGACTCTTCCTGATAATACTAATTCCGCGCCCGCAAACCTGAAACGTCGACTTTTCTCCTTCTCCTTTGGCTCCTCCTGCTGCTGCTGCTGGTGCTCTTGCCTTTTGTATCGCGCGTTTAATCGCGATGCTCGTTTAACTTTACTTGCTCGAGCTTTAAGTAATTTACGAAAATATCGTGCTAGAGTCTGCCGTTTTTCAAATGTCATTTCGGTAATTCACCTGGGATTTAGCAGAGTTCATAGAAAAGTTTTGTTTATGTAGTGTAATACTCGTGATATATTTATACGTTATGAATATTGGTATGCTGTACTAATAATATTGGTCTTTTTGTATGTATCAATTTATATTGCCTATAATTAAATGGGGTGTACTTACCACTAGATGTATATATATATATATAAATATATAAGTAATTTAAAGACTGAATTTTTTCTACATAAAACGAAAGTTGAAGCATCGACAGATTGTCAGCGATTTTCATCAATCTATATGAGTTTTAATGTAGTAAAGACTAACCGCGACAATAGCGAAACCGAGTCTCTCCAACGCAAAGCAAAAAAAAATGCGACACTTCGTTCCAGTTACCAGAATTTTCCCTCGCCGTTTTTTCCCCCAGCTGTGGCGACAGGTGAACCGAAGCGCAACTCGCTCCGCGGCATTCAAAAAGATGCGAACTCACAGACGATGAGGGCCCCACCGGGGGAGGGGAAAAAAAAGCACGCTCCAACTAGCCAATCGTCGCGATACTCGTATACGCGCCACTAGACATAGTGTCATACACGTGTATAGATACGCGCGCATATCGGCAATTATATGCTGCAGCTCTCGCTCGAAATCGCTATGCGCAGGGGTCATTAATTCCCGGCGCGTAAAAATCAATGAACGGCCCATAAACAACGCGCTTTCCCGTCTCTTCGCCAGCTCCGAGCGCCTACACCCACGCACGCACACACACGCGCACACACACAAACACGGACACCTCTCGCGAAAGCAGCAGCAGCACGCGGACAGCCGGGCAGCGGCGGCGGCGGCGGCGGCGGCGGCGGTGGCGGCGGCGGTGGCGGCGGTGGCGGCGCTCGCCCATTTTCCAATTTGCAATTGCGAATCGCGTTTTTAATTATAACGAACACAATGGCGGCCGAGCGTCGGACGGGCGACCGGGAATGGCATCCGCTCGCTTCCTACTACCCGCCCCCTTCATTCCCATTCCACCAGAGGCCAGAGAGTTGCTGCAGCCCGTCCTCGCTCTCTTTCTCTCGCTTTCTCTCTCTCTCTCTCTCTCTCTCTCTCTCTCCATGCTCTGGCCCCAGCAGCAGTAGCAGCAGCAGCAGCCGCCCGACAGCCGGACTCGGGATATTCCGTTTTCACGATAATTATTGTCGTTCGTTTATCTTTCTCTCCCACTCTCTCTCACTGTCTGTCTCTCTCTATCTCTCTCCCTCTCTCTCTCTATCTCTCTTTCGTCCCCTTTTTGCACAGTTGCTACTATTTCCGCGCGCGTGTGTGTGTGTGTGTGTGTGCGCGAGCTTGCATTTCACTGCGGCGTCGAAAAATGCATTCGTTCGAATGTCCATAACGAGCGTTGGTAGGCGCGCGTGCACACCCGCGAAAAGGTAATTAAATTTATTAAGTTATTAATATCTTCGTTATTGATTGGCTTTGGTTACGAGGAGGGAAAAATTTCTATTTGATTTTTACTGTAGCTGCAAAATTTTTTCAACTGTATTAAAATTGCCATTTTACGAAAAATTTGGTTAAAAATTGTAGTGCGCATTTGGGTTTATTTATTTTTATGCAATTGATTTTTATTTTTATTTAAAAATTCAAATGAAAGGTCAATATATCAGTGTAACGGATAATGAATTGAGAAAGTTTCTTATCGTTTATGTTGTCACGTATTCGAAAGATTGTGATACTATTGAGTAGTGGCATAAGTAGTTCTTTAGAGCATGACGTTTAGTTAGAGCCCGAGCGCAACGAGTTCGCCGTTATCAGTTACTACTTATGAAAAAAATTATTAATTGCAGAAATAAAAAATTTTAATAAAAAATAGGTACATAAATTTAATTTCTACCACTCTATAATAACGAAGTCACAACTTTATCATGATTTTTAGACTCTCGTGGTATTAAATATTGTTCGACACTGATGGGTAACCCACCAGTGTTGAAAAGTACTATTAGTTTAATTGCTTTTTTAAGTTTCAACAATATAAAATATTCGATGATGTTTTTTTTGTAATAAATGAAAAAAAAAAAAATTAAAACAATTTTGCAAGGATTCAGATTTTTCACTTATATTATATTTTTTAATTTATTTTTTAATTTTTTTAATAATTATTTTATTTTTTGAAGATCAAGTTTTATATTCTAACATGCACCAGGTTAGTGCAATAACAATACAGACTAGGTTTGATCTGCTTCGATGAGGTACTTTGAAAAATATTGATTTAGCCGCATGGAATTGTAAAATTAATTTTCGGTTTTATGTATAAATATTGTAAACACTAATTCAATTTTTTTAGACCTAAGGTCGACAATCTAGTCGTCGAAATGTTGTCATTATACGATCAATAAATGACTCGTAAACCAAACGTCATATTAATTTGATTTACCTATCTACGAGTGTTTTGAACCATATATATATAAAGTTTACGTTTTAATTAATTAAAAAAAAGATTTAACAGAATTTTTTATTTCCTTAATTTTATACGAACAAGATTAGAAAGAAAAAGATAAAATAAAACATAATTTAAAAATTTAATTGGAGTTTCAATCAAATATTCAAAAAGCGCACCGTATGCCATATCAATACTATATTCAAAACCAACCTATAAATCGAACGTGATCTACAGTCATTTTGATCGCCATCTAGTCAAGTTGGAACATGCAGAATCGCTGCGATTCCATTATTTTTGAATTTTATTAAAGTATTTTTCATCATACGTGCTCGGAATATACCATATTATTGCGTGGCCGTTTTGTGGGTAAAATACGCTTTGTACACGGCGTGCGCAATAGTATACTAATGCACGTTGCTATTGGAAACGTCCGAAATTTTTTCATTTCACACGCTTGCGCATGCGCAATATGGCATATCTATCCTTCACGCTTATGATGAAAAATAGTGTGTACAACGAGTGCCGAAAGTACTATTATTTTATATTTTTAAGCTAAAAATCGCAAGTTTGACATGATTTCAGGCTCTTGTAGTGTCAAATAATGACTCCGTGCACAATGGCGCCACTTTCTACGTGTTTAAAAGGGATGCATCAAGAAGTTCATGATTTGCCCGGGTGCTACTTTCTACGTGGTTCTATGGGAACGCACACAAGAAGTGCACAATTCGGTCACAATACGCACGGAGCCAATAAGTTGAATGTTAGAGCCTGTGACTTTTTTCGCTCGCTTCGCTAGGGCGAAAAAAGTCCCATGCGCTTATTCAGCAGTATCAAAAAGTACTATATAAGCCAGTGGCATAATAAAACAATTGCAGTACACACGCAGTGCTATAAAAAGACATATTCAAGGTAATTATAGTTACATATATTAATGATATATAATAAATTCTGGAATATTAACGCAGTAGATAGTTTGTACAAAAAGTTTTAGCTCGAAACGAATGGTTAGAAAGAACACGTTAAATCCCCAAAGTAATTAAATCATTTTAACGCACATTTCTACCATCCCGCGCCGATGCGTTTTAGTCTCCTCGTCGGATACTTTGGCCGGATTAAGCTAGTGATCCCGACTTCTTGTCAAAATTGAACGGTGAAATTCTAATTGCGCTGAATTTCATTTTGCAGACTCGCAGCTCGACATTCCCTGACATCCCAGGGCTATATATACGTAATGCTATCTGCGAACGAAATCTCTCTCTCTCTCTCTCTCTCTCTCTCTCTCTCTCTCCCTCTTACGCTCGACGTAGTCGCGATTCTGCCGATGTAACTGCCAAGAGGATAGCGCGATAAAACGCGCACACGTTTACTCTCCCTCTCTCTGTCTCTCTTTGCAGCGGTGATGGCAAACGACGATGAGCAGAGTTTCTCTCACGGCTTACGCGCCCGTTAAGAGTTAACGATGTAACGATTATGCCTCCATAATGGATAATCGCTACTGTCGCCGATACCGATCTTTATAACGTCAAACGCCATGGAAAATTTCCCGATGTGGCTCTGACGGGTAACGAGAGTGGCGCACACACAGGGGATTCGCGATTCGCGATTGTATGTATGGACACGCGGGGGAAGGAAGCGAGAGCTAGAGTTGTAACTTTTTATGCAGAAGAGACCGCGATACCACATCATTAAACTTTGTGTCACTCGACCGTAATGAATTATAGTTTTTTAGTGGGTGAGTGATAAGTAGTTGACATGTTAATCTTTGAATATTGAAGATGTTCGCATAATGAAAATCCTATTAAATACAATTCAAATGAAACTGATTGATAAAAATAGATGTATATGCAGAGAAGTTTATTAAATATAAATGCGTTTATTAGTGCATTCTAATCTATACTGTAATCAAGCGTATAAAATGTAATATTCATTACAAGCGAACACTTGATTATTCTTAAAAATTAGTATACTTGAATATTGCCATGTCTTTACATTGATAGCACCACAATATAATTCAATGATATAACTCTATACAAACGTAATGGTTGGCAAAACAGGCAAAAAAAAAATATTCTATACATTATTTAAGGTCAGCCAGCATCAGGGTTTTCGATCTGCCGCAAGATATACGCAGACTCCACGAGCTTGTTACAGATTTTCAACGATAACTTAGTCTTTTTTCCATTTTTCAGTTTCCACTTTCGCGAGGACTTTTCCTCCCTCGTCCTCTCTCCTCCCCCCCCCCTCCTCCACCCCTTTTCTTTTCCCGATGTCTCGGTTATACGTGAAGTATACACAACGAGGTAATCCCATGGGCTCGCCGATGGCGGGGAGTTTCATATAGAGGTTTGCCACGGCGTAGCCTCATATATAAGGATTTATCACGGCTAAGTCTCCCGTATATTGCACTGTACCGATCCCCTCCTCCCCCTCCGCCCCCCCCCATCCCCCC
>UELU01121399.1:0-24484 GCA_900490025.1 Megastigmus dorsalis | reverse complement strand
GAGAGAGAGAGAGAGAGACACCGTGGAAGAGCCGCTGGCGATGGTACAATCTGCCTTGTATATTTCCGAGAGCACAGAGCGAGAGAGAGAGAGAGAGAGAGAGAGAGAGGGAGAGATTGTAAACAAACCGTAACAAGCTCAATACTCAATATTCGATCCTTCATTTTCTGCTTCATTTGAACCTGCGATCCATTAATAGATATATTCCACCCCGCGCGAATTTCACGTCGCATTAAACTTCCTATCGAGCGGTCCGCGTAGCGATTTCTTTGTACGCGTCGTGCGTGCGTTCGTTGCTGAAGCTGAAGTTTCCGGTGGCGGCTTGATCGATATACCGGAGGCCGAGTGAGTATATATATATATATACGGTAAACTTGGAGAAACGCGTTTGCTATTGAAAAATTGGATTGGTCGAGCGAAAAGAATGAAAGGGGTATATGTACGCTCGAGGGATTTTTTTTATCGCTGTAAATGTCGACGATTATTTGGACTTGGATTGAAATGCGTTTATGAGCACTGCGCAGTGTAAGTGTATTTGTTGAAGGTCCCATATGTTCTGAAAGGTTATTCGGTAGGGTTATTGTATATAGTGCGTATAGCTCCTTTTGTTATCGACAATCCGCAGCGGATTTTAATGTTAAGATTGCAAATTCATGCGTGGATTTCTGTTTCAATATCTATGATGGGGACAGAATCGAGTTAATGTCAGAATTCGCTAAAGTTGTTCGGTTAACATTTCATATCTAATCACAAAAACGCAGGTAAGATGTGCGATAAATGTTTTGTTGGTAAGAGACTCTTCGTAAGCTCACTGATAATAATCGTTTTTCGTCGTGTAAGTGCAGGTAATTTTTTTAATATTGCGGCACACTACGCCACAGTACAAGTTTCGTAGATTTAACTGGCAATTTCGTAGGGTCAAGCATAGGTATTCTTTTTTGTATTCTTTATACTTGCAACTATACGGTAGCTTTTTTATTGACTTTATACAACATTCAGAATTCCAAGTACGCAACGCACATTTCAGATTGCAGTTGATAAATGTATATGGGAGATGCTCCAGAGTAACAGAAAGCGCTGTACTTATATTTCCCGAGTAAATTATCCAAAGTATTGGAAAACATTTTACAAGAAAACTAATTAAAGTCCATAAATACAATTAGACGCGTTGAAATTCACTTTATGACAGTCATTTTCGTAACTTTTTAAAAGTTTCTTTTTCCGACCAATTAATATCCTCGCGCAATAAGATCGAACCATTTTATGAGGATCAATAAAAAAGAAAAGGCAGATTAACTTAATATTAAAAGGAAGATAAAGCTACTTTTTCTCTACTTACCGAGGAAAGTGCTGCAGATATATTCGGAAATTTGATTTCCGGACTTGGAGGACTCGGAGAAGTGGGACAATTCCTTGTTCAGCATTCTCTTGAACTGGAGAACAAAAAGAATCACATATAGATATATTAGTGCGATATCAACCTGGAGAATTATCTGCTTTTTTATTAACCGCATTTAATTCACTTGCTCTGAACTACAGTAATGCACTGCTACAGGAAATCTATATATATGACTTTTTACCAGTTCTATTTTAAGAATACTGAGTTATATTAGAGAGTATAAAGATTGAACTTGAAATTTTGCTTTCGCAATATGTTATATTAATCCTAACGGTTAATCACCCGGGCCACAATTATGAAAATTTAGTAATTAAAAATTAAAGAAAGAAAAGGCGGTCAATTTCATCCTAGTCTCTTCAGCTTCAATCGAATCATCAGCGAAACATACCCTCGCCCATTACCTTGATTGTTCTAAACGCACTTATATAAAAATCGATTGTTAAATTAAAATATGCAAGGAAATTATTTATGAGCCGCGCGATAACGAAGCAGCGCGCGCTGTACCTAAGAATAGATAATGCAATTTCGTAATGTCCGCAAGCTATTAATTATTACTCCGGTGGCAACGCACTCGTGTGGCTCTGTCTTTCTGACCTCGCTTCCTTTCTTAGTCTATCTCTTGCTATTTCCAAGACCTGCAGGGATATAAATATAAATGATCTTTCTCCATTCATTTTGTAATAGGAAAGGAACTCTGGCATCATTTGATATCGTCTCTTGTGAAATACCAGATGTTTTGCTTTTATTCCGAATTAAACGAATTAAATATTTTATATTTTGTATGAGAATTTTTAAACTTATATTTTAGGTATAATGACTGTTCTTTTCCAATTTGTCGCTTATAAATTTTTTTTTATAAAGACATTGGAAACCAAATTGTAATATCAATTTAGGCGATGTAACAAAAAATTGTGTTTCATTGAATCATGATTATTTATTCTAAATAAATCCAATAATATAACGGACGCAAGTGCATAAAATAGAAATTATCGAGAAATAGACTATCAAAAATTTATTTTTAGTATATATAGAAAAGGAGTTATTTTTATGGTCTTGCCACCCGATGGGACTTTTGATGTCTTCTGGGATCTTTGAGAAGATCGATACTTGTAATATACCACTATTTTGATCAAGTGTAGAACAACCTTTTTCCATAAGACATATATATGCAGTCTTTCAATCCTATAGATCTTTCGAGTATTAAATATAATAAAAGGCTGTTTACCAAGTTATATCGACACTTTCATTTTAGGATTCATTTCTTTGTTGAATTAATAGAATAAAAACTATTCATAACTGTGGGAGTGAAAAATCAAAATGATTCGATAAAAAAAGTAAATTGAAAGATATATAGAGTGGTGTGGGTTGGCCCTTCAAATAATTCTTTGCCGGTGAAAACACATATTTTTAGAAACTCATTTGTCTTTTTCGCAAGAATAAGCCACCACTTCTGGGTCACGGAATTTTTCCAAAGAAAGCGTATAAAAATGTTAACGTATCTGTTTGTTTTTTGGACTGCTGCTGTATCCAGACTTTCGTAACTAACGACTGACGGGCATGGAATCTTTGCACTTTTGCAATATACTCCAAATTGCAACGAATTTCCAAAAAACAAACTTACACTAAATGAAAGGTAAAATAAAAATGAAGGTTAAATTAAAAAGCTGGACTTGATCCTATCAAAGCTGAATAAATAGATAATATTCGGTAGACAATAAATACAGAAATTGTTTTCAATCATATTTTCAGTAAAAAAGAAATAGACTTCGTAGAATAAAACCAGTTTAACTCGTGTTTTTCCGATAACAACCCGCATATATTCGCAGAAAAATAATCATAACCCAATTTAACAGGTACTATAAGCCACCATCCATAAGGTTGTATATTATTAAAGTTTTTTTATATCATTCCTAGAACGCTTTATTTGCAAAGAAGGTAAATTGAATAGAAATCGTCTGTTTAAAAAAGAAAATCAAATCACAAGTCTTAATTAACTTAAAATAAAACTTGTGAAATCTGAAATGGATGAATAAATTTTAAGTTTAAATTAATAAGCTTGATATATGTTTGAAAAACATAGAAGTAGGTTTAATTACGTTTTTAGGCATTCAAAATTAAAATTTAGCTAGGGCACTATATTTTAATCCTTTTTTTTTCATTTTCAGCGCCAGCGGAAATAAATTTTTAACGAACTAGTTATACACATCACTACACTTTATTAAAATAAAATATAGCTGTATGTACGGAAAACATATGGTAGAACCGTTTCCAAGATTAAAATTTCAGTGTTTGTAATTTTAAATGTATTTGGTGTAAAGCCTAAAAAATGATACGATATCAACCTCGATACACGCGTCTTTGTGAATTCACATTTATTTCGCACACTCATGTCTGTTTTTGAGAACTGTGTAGATGCAATTAACGCGCAAATATTCTGAAAAATAATACTCTTTTTTAATTGGCGCGTTTGATTTTCAAATTCTGTGCACTCATTCAATTCTGCAGCAAATATTTTGGGTCACTGCACCTGCGTAAAATGAGTTTACATACGTATATATTTCTATGCGTTCTATCAAAAAGCATTTTATTATAATAAACGAGATCAATCTGTGACACGCAGAGAGCACCAAGAATAAAGCATATCACATTCAATTTGTGAAAGTGAAACTTTATCAGTACGACTACAATAATTTTACATTTGTATTATTTCGAGATCTCGTTGCGTGTCCGACGAATGTAACACGCGAACCGTGCAAAATATCTAATGTTAAATCCTTTGATTCATCGCCGAATGCATCATTCGCTAAGGAACAAATGGAAGAAAATACCACAATAAGTTTAATTCGCGTCGAAGAAAAAAAAGCAAGCTGCGAGTTTCATTATAGACGCGAGGTTTCTTTGAATAAAAATCAGCACGAAAACAGGGGGGGGGGGGGAAGGGACCCAAACATTTACCGCGTCTCTCTCCCTGAAACGAGAGAACATCGGAGAAGCGATGAGAGAAAAGCTTGGAAGAAAACACCTCGAAGAAGAGCAGAGGAGAGGAAAAGGGGAGAAACGCTCGAGAGAGATCCGATTTTTCATGGAAATGCTGATCGTGCGTCGCTCTTCCTCTCTCTCTTTCTCTGAGTGTATAACGAAAAACGAAGTAAAATAAAATAAAAAAAAACAAAGTCACCGACGCTCTATACCTACACGTATTACATGTATAGAGCGTCGAGAGAGAGAAAGAGAGAGAGAGAGAGAGAGAGAGAGAGAGAGAGCCAGCAGCACGCAAAGCCCGAAATAGGAAAGTTCAACCATGCAGTATGGGACGGTACCTTATAGTATGGCGTTAGCGGACCACGCGCGCAAAACTTCTCTCTCTCTCACTTTCTCGTTCGACGTCTGTATATCCGATACGACGAGATCTGTGCCACAAGGGAAAAGGAAGAAGCGAGAGAGAGAGAGTGAGAGAGAGAGAGAGAGGAGGCGATTCGACCCGAGTACTATAAGGCAAAGACGCGAGCTGCGCGCACACACACACACACACAGACACACACAGACAAAGTGTATCGCCAGACGCGTATCAGCCGGTGCACACGAGAGTCCTTGTAAGCACTGCTGCTACTACTACTGTTGCTACTGCTGCTCCAGCTATACTTTCTCTCTCTGGTCTCTTTTTAAAAGGATGTCGTAGCTCTCCGTCGGGCTCACGAGAAATATGGCGACCGCTTTTGAAATTCATGCTGATGGTGTATAAATGCTTCTTCCTCGCGGAGATGTTTACAAATTGTATTTTTGGTATGTGCGCGCGCGCGAGCACCGAGCGACGATCGCGTCCCTCCCCACGCCCCTTCCTTTTTGGGTGGATAATTAATGGGGCCGCGGCTTATTCGACGCTCAGAGTGAACAACTGTTTCAATGGGACATACGCGAGCGCGTATATACCTTTGAGACTTCAAAGTGAAAAGCTCGATGCTCTTTTAAGCGTTTGATATACTAACGATATAATTAACGATGATATATCGTGTTATTCAAATTGAGGAACAAAACGAAGGTTGTACGCGCAGTTGGCGTTATACGCGTACGTGAATGGGTACAAACGAAATGAGATTCTGTCCGTAACGCAATTACACCGAAAATACAGAAAAGAAAGATTTAATCAAGGCGCGAAACACGATCGAGCTAAAAAATGTAAAAGCTTCATCTACCGTTATGGTTTTGCCCCGGAATTCCCGTCGTCCAACTGCAAAGTCAATCGAATTATTAACTTCCATCGCGATCGTATATGAACATTTATCCGGTCGCGAGCGCGATATACACGCGCATCCTTAACCTCCTTTTCAGCACTCGCGCTGCGCTCAGCTCCTTTTTGTTTCCATTTTGGCTGCGTTCTCTCTTCGTGCAACCATTTTCTTTTCCATGCCTTTCCAGTAGCTCGCGCACACCCGCGCCCACCCACAAAGCTTTTTAATGCTTTTTATTTCCCGCCGAGCGAGAAATCGCATGGCTCTCCTCTTATCCGCCTTTTGTGTGATATGTTACGGGGGAAACGATAGAAATGGGTGAATGCATAGTGATTGATAGAGCGGAAGTAATATGCGCGCCACGGTTATTTCTGTCCGATGGATTCTTTGCGTTGAATTCGGAAATGGTGCGCCGTTAGCCTGCATTTCATATGCGTTGTACCGCGCATCTTTGTGCTTTCTGCGATATAAAGCCAAGCGTTCTTTTATCCACGCGGTATATATATCTTGGTGTTGATATTTAATCCCTTTTAGTCGGTTATTTATAGGGACTATATAGGTATGACAGTCGTAGAAAAGTTGGTTTCATGTGCAACGATTGGTTGAACTTATTCGCGTGAATGGTGTCTGGTTATAGGTTGGAGACTTGCATTAGAGGTAATCGGAAGGTATACAGGATTTCTCGCATTCGAGTAGTTGAGAGAAAGACCTAAGCCGATTTGTGTATTACTTTTTGTACTTCTAAATGATAAATTCACTAAGGTTTTAATCTGCCCAAGGGGCTTTAGGTGACGTCATGCTGCTAAAGGAATCTAGCCGTGTTCACTGTATAACGCGACACTAATTTCTATGTGATAAAAGTCTATATTGTAAAAGTTCCACGAGATTGCGAAAAAAAGTATTCCAAGATCTTTGAGAACCAGCTGCCGAACGAAAATCGATAAGCTTAAATTTTGCTCTGTTATAAAATCTAGTCACAAGAAACTTAATATATATTATAATATAATATGAATAATCGAAAAGAAAGTTAAACTTCAACATATGTACTCAAAAAATAGATCCGCATGTTCAGAATGTCTTGTTACTCCGATTCTATGATTCTTTTTACGTATTGATAAGTTGAAAAAATCTTGTTAACTTACAATAACGTGTAAAATATAGCAGCATCACAAGCGTTGTTTTAATTATTGCTTACAATATACAAATTATCATTTAAACCTTAAGTCCAATATGATGCATATTCTGTGCCATTTTGCTTGTGTTTATTTACTATTACAGCCGAGTATACACGACTACTGTATTGCGCACAATAACGTGTAATGGTGCGCAAGCTTGATTACGATAAAGTTTGCACACACAAGCAAGTAATTTGCCCTTTGTTGACAGTATCAATTTTATATGAAAATGTTCATGTAACGATGCATCGAGAAAGAAATGTTCGTCCACCAAGCAAAATCAGAAAAGATATTATTTTATTATTAAATGAAAGTAACAACACATTTTTTAATATTCCTCACAAAGTCTGTCTTACCCAGAAGCAGAAAATATATCGCGTAAGAAACAAAGATCTGCTTCTTACAAACGTTCACATTCGGACCCGCCCAGTTTCAAAAACGTATCGCATGCAAAGAAAAGCAATAACGTAAATCAAAAGGATCCCATGCTGCAAACAGAATAGCAGAAGATGTATAATGTGTATACGGAATAGGTGTCAACTCGGGCGCATATCCGATCATATAAAAATCCAACGATCGTCCGGACGTTGCAGACCGTGTGGCGCGGCTAGTTTTTTTTAAAAATCCAAAGGTATTCTCGCATGACTCCCGCGGCGCATAACTCAGCTCGACCTTACGTCCCAGCTCCCCAAACAGCTATATATTTTTTTCTTTTAAAGTCGACACTCGTGTAGACCCGAGTAATGGCCTCATCTTCGCTTCTCAGTCTGTATATATACACTCTCGGAGATGAAATTGATCCGATATGTACGAATGAGAGTAAGAGAGAGAGAGATAGCGATACAGAGAAGAGAGTCGTGAAAGTTAGCGCCGTTAAAGGCAGCCCTTAAAAGTACGACGGGCGACCGCGTCAGCGCTTCTAATCGCTTCTCAGCTGGCGGAAGGAGAGAGAGAGAGAGAGAGAGAGAGAGAGAGAGAGAGAGAGTTGGTGTCTGTGTGAATGTCTGCGATGTGCGTGTGTAAGAGTGTGTAGGTCAACGGTCACTATCGTCCCGGAAAAGCTCGACTCTCTCTCTCTCTCGCGCGCAACATCTACGTCGGGATTTCATTGTCGGGACTTTGTAAGATTAGTACCGCTTCAAGCCCTCCCGCCTCCGCCCCTGTTGTCTCGGTGTGCGTAGTCTGTGCAGTGTGTGTGTGTGTGTTCGCGTTGATACTGAAGCAATAGGAGAGATACGCGCACTGCACATGCAGTACAACAGGGAGAAACGAGGACTCGTCCTGCGAGAGAGAGAAAGAGAGAACGCGCGCGCGCGTCGTCTTGAGAATTCGTGATTATTTTGCGATTGCACCCAGAGGATGTTTGGGGTAATTGGGGGGAGGCGTCGGATAGAAAAAGCTTAATTAGGATTCAGGGATGCGCCGTTTTCTTTTCTTTTCTTTTTCGATATTCCCTTCGGTATCCTTTTAACCTTTCGACTCTCCCTCTCTCTCTCTCTCTCTCTGTCTCTTTTGCTTTCTATCTGTATATCTCTATCTCTTTCACTGTAACGAGGGAACGCGCGCGCGGCCAGTGCGATGACGTCAAGTCAACTTGCTGTTTATTTTTAGAGTGCAGATTTTTTCATCTCTCTCTCTCTCTCTCTTTCTCTTCTCTCTCTTTCTTTTTTGTTATTCGTACTTAAAAGACTTTTATGAAAAATTCAAAGTTATTTTTGGAGTGCACTACATGCTTATTAAATCCGTTGACTCTCGTTGGGGGGGGAATATCAAATGGGAAATAGCGGGAAATGTTTATTCTTTTTCTTTCCCGAAAGTGAAGTTCACAAAGTTTGAAATGACGCTATGGATTTTTCCTTTCTCGAAGTTATAAGGATGTGGAGCGAATTAACTGATACATTTTTTATCGAAGAAAGGCCAAGTTTGTATTGAAATCTTTCGTACACTGACTTGAGCCGAATTAAGTCATTTAAAAGAGCATATAAGTAAAATCTTTTTACTTTATAGGTATAAAGTGTGTTTAAAATTTACGGAATCATTATTCAATATTAAACATATCTATACGGTGCGTGTATACTTTGAAGAAATACGACTATACGATCGGCTAATTGCAATGTAAAAATTAAAAAATTATCGATGCAAATTTAAAACAAACTGTATATGTTACATCTCCAGGGGCTTAATAATATTAACAGGAGAATACTATTCATCGATTTGTGAATATAAATGAAGAATTTCGTAGAATATATTGAATTTTGTAATGTAATTGACTTTTTGTATCAATCTGTGTAAAAAGAATTGTTTTGTATTTTACAAAGGCAATATGTTTTAAATTTCCTTGTAATTCTGTAAAATAATGCTCAAGATATTTGAATTATAAAACAATGTCAAACAGGATTATCGAAAAATATAGTATTTTTCTCTACAAGATACACCGCGAATGCATGATATAATATTCACTGGTAAATTTCAAGATGAACTTTAAAGTAAGAACATTTGTAGCTGTACATGGTTAATATATAAGCGCAATATGCTTAATTGCGGTGTAGTTAATGTCTATAAATATTTCTGTATAAGTATATTAATTATAGAACCAAGACTAGAAGAGCCTTTCAATACTGAACTGAAATTCATAACCAAAATTGTGCTCGGATCAGTAATTTTCGTTGTTTCGCATGCTGATTATTGGAGCGTAATTGATTTTATGTCATTGACAGACACGGTGTTAGCGATCCTATAGCAAACTACTTAATATTTGGATAAAACTATTTTAAATTAAATAGTAATTAAGTTGTTGTCTAAAAAAATCGGTGGAACTACTAAAACTTAATAATTGCATTCAAATATAATATAAATCCAATTATTTAACGCACAGACAACTTGTATTTACAATTATGTTTTCACTATTCACTGATGCGTATCGATTGCTATAGACTTTATGGATTCTCCTATCGGAATTTAATGAACTGTGACTAATGATTTCCCATTTAGAATTAGAATTAGAATTAACCACCTTTTTAATATTTGTTATATATCATTCCTGTAGCATATCCGAGACCATAATGAAACGCCACTTTCTCAGTGACATCAAGTGCACTCGGTAATTTTCAATCAATATGCATAAACTATAGTGTATTGGAAAAATAAGGCAACTACACCGACTGAGCGTTAATTTGGAAATTGTCCTTATTATATAGGTCTTGCGGAATCCTAATAACATAAAAGCTATTTACCTTTAGCGACGCCATGTCGGATACCGATCGATGAGTTTGAATAGTTTCCAATTGATCTAGGCACCAATCAAGTTCCTCCATTGTCTCGACAGCGAGTTTCATGTAGGGCTCCTCTGCAAGCATCGGACACACAGGGAAATTAAATCATAGTTTTTCGATTCGCGTATAGTCGATTGGTATTTCGGCAATTGTCGCACTATATACGGTTTATATGCTTCACCGACGGATTCGACTTTTATTTTCTTTCGCCTACGTGTATTTTTCTTTTTTTTTCCACGCGCAAAAACAAAACACCGAAACGTAATACGCATGTTATAACGAAGTGATTGAATAAACGGTAACGACATGCGCAAATGTGGCGAGTATTCATATGCATTCGAAATATGAATCAATAATTTTGTTTACGGAAAAGTTTTTCAAGTGATGGTATATCGGAAAGTGTGGTAATGTGGTTTTAAAATCATCGCACACTGCAACTTATTTACAACTCTTAGATGAGAAGTAGAATTAGTGGCAGCTTCTTTTGCAACATTTATTACAATGTTGAATGTTGAACAATGACGTTTCAGAGAGTTTTATAGAAGTAATTTGTAAGAAACGAGTTGCAAGTTCAATGTGGTGACAAAAATACATATCTTATTTTTCCTGAAACTTTAGATATAATTACATACGAAATAATAAGGTATCTTTAATAAGTAATATTTCAATATAGATTGGGATCAAATTTTTTGCGATCCGCAATTTTCCGATCTCGTATATATACATTTTTATATCTGCGCAGCTCCAGCGATAAAAAATGTAACGATGTAGCGTCGTCATTTTTTCCCCCGAGCACGACCGTATTTTATTTAATGATCCGACATCCGACAATAAATGTTGTAAAATATTCATACTTTACTGACTTGCAGTGTTTTATGATACGAGTATAAGATATATAAGACATTTTGATCCAATTTTAATGTATTTATGCATGTCAAGAAAGTATTACATATACTGCAGAGAATTACTACATGTTATTTAAAGAGTAAAGAATTATTATCGATCACCGGTAAACATAATTTACGAAAGTTTTTAATCCCAACGCGAATATAATTATCTCTTAGTGATGCCTCAATCAAAAATTTGCTTGAAATAACATAATAAGATAAACAAAACTTTTAAAAATTGATCCTATCTAACAGATACTTGCTCGAATTGAAAATTCCATTCTTGCCGATGTACACAAATATTTATTTCGTTTTCTTATAAATAATTTCTGGATGTACAATTTGATGTTGTTAAAACAATAAAAATGCTATCGATCACTCACGTTCCACATTGAATACGACTTCAATACCAAGTAATGGAATATTGTTTCTTTTTTTCCAGACAGAAAAAAAAACCACCAAAACGATCATTTATTATCGCTGTCGGCATTCTGAATAATTTAAACAAAAATATCAAACTCAAGGGTTGGACGCGTACCTCGAGGTGTGTACCCATCCCACGCAGTCGCTCATTCATACACATCGCCCTATACACATATACATATGCATATACATAAAAAAGTTGCGTACATACGCTCGGAGCGGAGCGCAAAAAAAGAAGTATCCGTGGGCATATACAAGACACGACCCGACGATCGCGGCCCGAGTCGCGGCCAGTTCAAGGCGACAAAGCCATCCTATAAATAAAACTTATACACGCTCCATTCGCAATCCCGTTTCTCTCGCGAATGACAAATCACTTTAATTAAGTAGGCTATATATACATGCAAGGATAGGGATACATATTTCAGAGCCGAAACTTGTCGAAGCGCGCGAAAGAATTGCTAATATAATGTAAGATAGCGCGAGCGCGAGGCTGCAAAAGAGGGAAGAAAGTGAATATAAGATAATTGCATCATGTTATTTACCTCCGGGGGCAAGGATCCGTGGCTGTGGCGTACTGCTGCCCTGGGCGCCGCTGCTCCTCCGCGATCTTCGACAGACAAGAAAATTCAAGCGTTATAATCAAATTCGTATGTATGAGTATAAGATCCTCGTGTGTATATATAAGGAGGATTCGTTTTCTGGGACTTTGTAAATTCAGTGTAACTTATTCGAAGCTCTTTCTTTTTATCATTGAGTTATACAAGTACTGATAAGATGAAAGATTTTAAATGTAGCCCGTCTTTTACGAGTCATAGAATATTCTTTCGTTGAGAAAAATAGCTATTATCAGTCTTGATCTTAAGTTATGATTTTAATTACAATCCCTTTACGTGTATACAAAGTTAGGATATCCTTACATACAAGTGGGTTCGGCAAGAAAGAGAGAGAGAGAGAGAGAACAAAGTAGGAGCTTCCGTTGTGCTGCCGCTGCGCCCGGGAAATTGTATTATGAAATATTGGTTTTCATAGAGGCAATTTTCTCCGAGCAAATTTTGTGCCCGGTTTTACTTGGACGTGGCGGTGTGCTTTACCGTTTTCAATCAATTAGAGCCATTTGTCAGGGAGTGATTAATATCGAGTTAGATGGCGTCGTCGGAACTGTACAAATGACTCTCTCTCTCTCTCCCTCTCTCTCTCTCTCTCTTGCCGAGATAATATAATGCAGACACCGATTTTATATCGTAAGAGTACAACACTGTGCGTCTATTTAAGATGGCTTTAAAAACTAATAATAGTCATATAGATGCACTTGGGTGCGCTGAAATATACAGTGGAATTAGCGCGATATTAATTATTGTCATTAGTATTTCAGCAAAGTAATTTCTAGTCTTTAATAACTTTGCGATATTCCCCAAAGTTATTGTGCTAGGAACTTCTGTCGTTTGACATGAAATTATAATGTTTAAGCATTAAGGTATTTTTAATCTCTCTTATAACCGTCGAGATATTAAGTGGATTGAAAAACTTTGAGATCAGCTTAGTTATGGGTTTTGCATAAAAGTGAAAAAAAATAATTACTTTTACAAAATAGTTACAGCTAAGTTCTTTTACGCGAGTTCCATCTGATTGGAGTTAAATAGTAATTGAAATCAATTATAAGTATGATTTTTATTAAATTATTAAGTTGTCTGTGATAAATGAAAGAAGAAATTTAATGTATATAATAATGTTTAAACTTTTATTCTGTAAAGTATTAATTTGCGAACTTTAACTGTTATATTAGAAATAAAGCGTGTCGAATATTTCTATCGAATTGCATATAACGAGTAAATTTCCAAATAATTAAACAGTAATTATACAACATTTTGAATAATAATGAAAAGAAAAATCCTATAATAATTGAAGAATCATTTATTCGTAGCACATGAAGCTTGATCAAACTTTTAATTACAAATGCTACTCGAAAATCATTAGACTTTCACAAAAACTTTCTAAAACCTCGAGTATACGAAAATAAATTTGTGAAAGTCTTTAACAAGAATCTATATCAAGTCCGCACGACTCGGCTCTTCCATTCTACAAGATAAAAGTTTTAGTATTTGAAAACCCTCTTCCATTGCTTTAAGTTACAAGAGAGAAGAACTTAAGTTTCGCAACGAGAAGAAGAAAAGTATCATTTTAATATACAAGTTAAATTATTATTCAAACCACGAGCAGACCGAAATCTCTTATAAAAATACATGAAATAATGGTAAGACATTATAATTTAGCAATATTCTTAAAACTACAACTATACATAAAGCGATATAAAATTCTTGTAAGACTTACTTGTTCGTCGGTACATTGGTGAGCGACAGGAAGTTGTTTCTAACCGAGCGAAGCGACGCGAGTATTTGTGCGAAGGGTGTAACGATGAGGTCCTCGCCGTGACTGTAATTAAAAGAGTATTTTAATGAGCCAAAATCTCGGCGGATCAATTATATCGGCTGTTTGCTTATTAGGGCAACTCTGTAATACTTATGTATAAGCGCAGTCTGCTTGAAATTTGCTTCCGTGTTAATATGAGGCCGTGAATTGGTTGATGGTGTAATGCTTATTACAACCTACCGTGGGCTTGGGGGATAAATGCTCATTACCGCATGCAGGTATATAAATTCCAAAAGGTTGCGCCCTAATCATAATTGTTATCGCGCTATATGCATTCCTGGATTTTCTCCAATTTATCGTTAGCCCGTACATATACATACATACGCATAAGAAATTTATGCTGTGTTGCAAATATAATGTATAATATAAATATACGTATATATGTTACGTACGGGAAAGCATTGTACTGAATATATTTTAGCGTTATTAATAGCGCTGCAAGTTCTAATTGGAATGTAAATATGTGCTAAGCGTGTTTGTTGATTAAATTTGCCAGATTTAGAAGTGTGGGAATTTCAGGAGGGAGGCATGTACTCCCGGTACAAAGTTTTTAGGAAATTATAAATTTCGTTATGTGCGAAATTTCGAAATCCAGCTCCCAAACGGCTGTTATTGCGCCCTTTCGTTTGAACAAACAAAAAAGAGGAATAAACATTCATGAGGTTATTGGGGTTACGGGATGGTGCCATAAATGTTGCTATGTAAACATGTTTGCTACATTAAACGAAAGAGAAAATGGATTGACATCTATGTTTTTTGGTCTTTATTATTGCTCCATTGTGTCAATATTGTTACGGGATGCGTATAGCTGCTAATACAATTTGTGTCACATACTAAAAGAACTAGTCTAACAGCGTTCGTATATGCAAATACTGTACATTAATATGTATGAGAGATAATTACTTAAACGTCGCAGACGACGCACGGAAAGAGTGACGATAATGGATTCGTATTTACAACTTTTAGAAATACGGTGGGATTACATTAATTGGAAACATACAGTATTTTGTGAAAGGATGATTTAAGGATTGAATTTTTGTAAAACACTGTGTAAACTATTATTGACATCGATTAATTAGATAAACTATGTTAGTCTAATAAATATATATATAAAAATATCGAGACAAAACAGCGATAAAATATTTGTAACTACGACCATATGAATTGCAGGCTATCTTAATATAAATCTTCGACGAGGAATTTGAGGCGCGTCGAAACTAGAGTTGGAACCCTTCAAAACTTTCTGAAGCTTGATAGCTTCGACATACTTAATGCTTTCGTTGCGCAGTTGTGTAAACTTGCTAAATCTTCACCAGATCGGGAATTTCATTCTTTTCACTTTACGAAACTCGTGATACCAATAGGGTCGTTTCTTACATTTCTCGCTCTTTTAAATTCACCAGCTGGTATTTTTTATGCCGCATCTATTTAAAATTTATTTTATTTAATCTTTTATGCGCATGCATCGTTATGCAACTATTTGGATTAAAAAATTATTCGTACTGTTTTATTTCTTGATTATTATTACTGCTGTACGTATATAAAAAAAAATACATTTAGATATTTTTTTAAACGTCGGTTGATTGCGTCATAGCTCGTTGTAACTAACAATAATTGAAACTGCCTTTTTATATAAAAAAAAAAAAAAAAAAAATAGCAAAGACACATCAATATACACATCAATGATAAATATCTAGTTGTCAATACAAGTTACAGCATGCGTATAAATATTGTCTTTACCCCCCCAGGTTTACAAAGAATTCCATGCAGACGGATAAGTAATAAAGTTGATATTTCATTCTACTATTTCATTTTTTCAAAACCAAAATTTCATCAGATACATCGCAACTTTCCACAAATCGTACAAAAAGCGAAGCGGAACAAATAATAAAGTCGATCATTTTTGATCGTCGTACTGAAAAAGATAAGATTAAAAAAGAAAAAAAAAAAAAGAAAGACATTGAACGACGTGAAAAGTTTTTCAAAAATGAACTAATTACGAGTGTTCGTGGGAGTCGTGAACTTTTTACTTACACAATTCTTTATACATCGTTTAATTTGTTACTCGCAAAGCACTATTATACCCACAGCGCATCGTTTCATTTTTAATTAAAAATAAAAAAAATTGTTACTCCCCAGCGTCTCTTTCTACCGTAAAGGAGCATGCGAAAAGTGGAATCGCGGTACTCGAAAGCGAGTCGAGATCGATTTCCTCATTATCAATGCGCCGCTAAAGCTCCCCTACGAGCTTACATGCCTATATACACACACACACACACACACACACATATATATATATATAGCTACCGCTCGAACATCGGATTTATATCGACGCATTCTGTTAATTAGCGCGAAGCGAGGCTGCGCACTCGTAGATAATAGAGCGTGGGAGAGGCTGGTGGTGGTATGTCCTCGTGTATACACTTTAAAATAACGACACCGGCTTAATTGTGCACTCGGATTATATACTGGCGAGCGGCGGCGTCTTCAAACCTGCTCTCGAGTGCATTAAACGTAGCAATTTCTTCAAGTATCTCTCTTTTACCGTCCCCTCTCTCTCTGCGCCCCTCCCCCCTTTTTGCCGGGCGCGACAGCTATATACCGACGTGTTTCTTGGTTTAATTTGAAGATGAGGAAGGCCGCGATTGGGAAGACGGAGGGGTGAGAAACTCGTGGGTGTAATCGCGTCTACCACCTACGTAGATCATTGTAATAAGCTCAAGACATTGACAACCTTCAAGTATATTAATAAAATTAATATATTACATTGATATTGAGTTATTGACCAAAATTTTAGATATATATACACAACATAACAGAGAAATATATAAAATTTCGATTATATAACAGAAACCAATCTGAAGTCGAAATTCGGGTTCGATATCAAATTTTCGACGACGAAACAACAGCGTGATAACATATATAAGCTATACGCGCGGCGACTAATCGTAACTTCTTTCCCGAAAGTTATTCTCACGTAATAGTAGTGGGAGGGGGAGAACGAACGACATCCGTCACGGAATACAGAATCAAGACGCGTGATTCGCATCGAATCGATATAGCGTTGTGAGTTACACGTCACGAGTCCTGGGCGAATCCCCTACACGCGCGCACACACACACACACACACACACACATATATATATATCATTTGACTCGACAACGCGCCGCTGCTGCGTTACATGTACATTTGCACGTAGTTTTCGAAACGATCGTCTCCTCTCTCTCTCGGAGTTGTGCTACAGCTGAGGGCGCAGGCGCTGCCACGCGTTGCTTACACCCTATATGCTCGTTGGCTATGTATATGTATATACACGGCACGGGGGCAGCAGCTCCTTGCTCCCGGCTAAATTTGGATTTTAAGCGTGCTGCAGCAGGCCGAGGATGCGCCTAGCGGACACCTATATCTCTCTCTCTCTCTCCCTGCCATTATGTATATGTATATATATATATATATAACTATATTACCGCAGTGACTGCAGTTTATGTATATACATGTGTACATGTACGTATATATATATAAAACCGCGCGTGCAGGCTGGCTCTTTTGAATGCAACGAGGCTAATTTCTCTAAAAGGTAGGCGATTTTCGATGTTGAGCCGGTGTTACACCGAGTCCCTTCCGGGTCCTGTAACGAGTATATTACGAAATTGGAATTGCGCGCCCCCGGGAAATTCAGTTTAGAATCGAATTACCGTTCTCGTCAGCATCTCTCGGCCTTGGTTATACACATCACGCGTTGACTATACGGGTAGTCTCGGTCATCAGGTGGATCAACGACGAAATTCTTCGATGGTCCGCGTTGGTCTTGAGAAAATCTAATTTATAATTAAAAATGTGTACACGCGAGAATTGTACGCGCCTCTCATATCGGGGAATTTTCCTCCAGCCGCGCGTAATTTGATTTAACAAAGCGCCCCCGGGTATATAATTAAAAATACAGCGTTATCTCGTTGGCGCCGCTTTGCGCAATACTGCGCGAAATTAAGAACTCCGTCGGCTTTAATGCCTATACACTTGAGATTCGCGACGGAAAAAAGGAACGGAGAGCGAGCTGCGCGAATTAGCCTTTGAGCCTTCCTTCCTCGCGCAATATGTATACGGGATATTCGGATGTAGAAGCTGGAGAGTGAAAAGAAGGAAGAATCCGAATGAAAGTTGAAAACTAAATCTCTCAGTACCGGCGATGACCTCGTTCCCTATTTTATTTCAATGTTCGTGTTCCGTGTGTACGTTTGAATTTCTGTACCGTCTTTCTTTTATTTTTTCCGTTTGCTCACGCTCACTTATTTAAAGCTCCCCTTTAACCCTCGCTTCATTTCTTTTATTGTTTCTCACGCGAAGCTGCTCGGACGCTCGATTCACCGTGACTGGGAAGCTTTTTTATCCTTTTTTTCGTCCAGGAAATGGATAATCTGGAAATTCGATGTTCACACCTCTTGGATTCTTTATCGAACGTATATCGCGGCGAGAGTATATATTTAGCTTCATACCGAGGGATATATGTATAGCGCGAGAAGGAGAAATAATGGGTAAACACGAATTCAGCTGCGCTATCTCGTGGCCCCTTTTACAACGGAAAATGGTATACCGCGAATACCTCGTACTTCATTGTTTCGGAAGAATTTGACAGTAAATGTTGTTAATCAACTTGACACCAATTCTGGGGTTCAACTACTTTAGAATTCAAAAACATTTCGAAACCCCAAGCGCTTCATTACATACATTATAGCTATACGTGCTTTACCTACGCAAGCAAACTGAATCCTCATCTAAAATTGTAAACTAATTTATGAATTAGTCTCTTTATGAAAAAAGTTACAAAGTATACGGCGGAGTTTCCTGCTGTGTTGCGATCGAGCAATTTACTGCAGAAACCCGGACGCGTCAGCTAGCGTTACAAATCATCGAAATTTGGCTCGTCTCGACTTTTACGCGAGAAACGCGCACCGCGACACGTGTAGCTACTTTGCTCGCGCGCAAAACTAAAAACGCGTAAATCTCTCGCGATGGATTCAACTTCCTCATTCGTTAGCCGTTCAATTGCGATGTATATTCTGGTCGAGACGCTTTCGAGAACTGCTGCACTATTCTCTATCTACATTGACACAGAGAGAGAGAGTGAGACGCGGCAGAGCGCGACTATTTGGCAAATCCGATACACCGCGCGCGGTTGGTGCAGCACACAGCTTATTTTTAGCCCTCATTTACGTTCATGATCGCTCCGGCTCGGCCGCGTATTCCGCGTTTATTTGTGTGTGCGTCCCCCCGCACGAATATCCCTAAAGCGTAAACTGGGTTGAAATTTGCATGGGCCGCTCATTGACTGTACACAGTGGGGCGAATTTACGGGTTTGTCTCCTTTTCACATCCGACGGCGTATTCAGCGTCGCGACCGATACACACTCGAGACGCTCTTTGACATTTCCGAGTCCGATGCATGATTCAAACGAGGGGGAGTCTCCGCGACTTTCCTTACCTCTGTATACCTTTCGCCTAAAGGTAGAAACACCAGGCGAACGATCGTCGTTTCGCTTTATTTTTCTTTTCGACGTATATATGTACGTTCAACGATCGATTCGTATTGTTCATCCGAAAATATATACATGTGCGTCAAAACGTCGTGTATAACTTCACGCTAGCATATCATTTTTGCACCGCGAATCCTTGCCTGCTGCACAAGTGTGGATAAGGCGGGATTTTATCCTGCGGCGCGGAAAAAGTTGGAAATAAAAGCGCCGGCGACTCTTTAAAATCCGCGTGAAATTATACCCGCGATTCGCGTGTCGGAGCTCCCGTAATAAAGTCACAGCCCCGTACGTCGTTCGATAATCGTTTTCGCCGCCGAGCCGTCGCGCACTCTTGAGAATAAATTTTAATCCGCTACATAATCCTATAGAATCGTGATCCCCTTCGAGGGCGCGCAGACACACTGCAGCGTACACGCGTGATCCGCCTCGCAGACATGAGCACTCTCTCTCTCTCTCTCTCTCTCTCTCTCTCTCTCTCTCTCTGCAACCACTACTGGTCTAGCTCTAAAGCCTCTCGATGCTGTGCTCGTGGCACACAATCTCGGTCACTCGCTCGCTCACTCGATCTCAGCACTCTCTGTCTCTCTCTCCTCGACCAATCGGAAATATTAATTCGCCACGAAGGCATGTGTTGATCTGCATGCTCGTAATCCAGAAATATTACGTTTTCGTATAGCTGCGCAAAAAGGGTCTGTAATTGTGACTCATTCGTTGATTGTGCAAAAGCCGACTTTGTGGTGATAACGTATATAAGTTGATCAACTGTATATTTTCGATCGAGAAAAGTTTTCGCGGGCTTTATAATAGCGCGCGTCTTTGATGATACACTCTCGATAACTCGTTCCGTGCGTCCTTGTCGCGATTGTTTTCTTTCGTCTCACCCCATTTCCCCACCCACTCTTTCTTTCTCTTTCTCCCGCGTCTAGTGAAAAGTGTGTTCTCGAGTGCACCCCAAGGACGAGGAATGTAAAGAATTCTCAACGGGGAGAAGGAGAGAGAGAGAGAGAGAGAGGGAGAGAGGGAGAGAGAGCTGTCAAAATTTAGGACGACACGAACGTTTATCACTTCCAATATATATAGCTGACCCGGGCGAGTAGCGTCGACACATAAATTAAAAGACAGAGACAGAGAGAGAGAGAATTCTTTGTCCGAGGTTTCGCTTCTGGAATCATTTGTATCTCCGTGTGTGTCGGTATACTTTGCGCTTTGACCTTTTTCAACCCCGTTAAGACCGAGGATATACAATCACTTTTTGTAACTATTTTTCGTTTATACAGGTTTATAACAATATTTAGCTTATGCAAAAAAAAATTATTTACATTGATCTTATCTATATATTTGTTATATGAAACTTTGAGATTATTGTATTAAAAAAAATCGAAAAAATGGAATAATGTAAGTGGCACTAACAGTCTCAATATACAATATTATGGATCTCGTTTACGTTTCTTCGCTGGTGCTCGATCGAGTAGTTTGTTTCTGCTACAGGTAAATTAATCCTTTCGTCGTGATCCCGCGCGCTTTGTCAATACCAAACCCACCAATATTATCATCGAGCGTTAAGAATTGCAGCAAATCGTTTGTTTCATAAACGATATTATATACCTATACACGCGAACGCGCGATATCCGCGTCTTCAGCTCATATGGCAAAACAATGCGTGCACGCGTATAGCTAGCAGAGCTATATAGAAAGTTTATTATTGGCCAATCAGCGAACGATCGCTTCCTCGATCGCTGCGCGCATTTCAACGATAAACCTCCAACCGCTAGGTATATATCTCTCCGATCATTCTGCACAATCCAAGTGTTTCCATATTTATACATACAGAATCCATCGTCCATTAGATTTTTCTTTTTATCGCGCTTATTCGAGATGGAAAAATCTTTTTTGTTCTATATCAAGTGGATTGTATTACGTTCTACCGCAGAGTCCAACTCCTCTAATAGAGTGTATTAATTGTTAAAAGCAAAAGGTTGTCAGTGATCCGAAGCCATTCCTTTTGTACTATGGACGTTTTTATCGCTCTCCGCAATTCGCGAGGGCTGCATCCGAGGCGATAAGCTTACGTTATACCGAGGAAATGTCGACTCTCTCTCTCTCTATCTCTCTCTGCGGCTAGGGCCGATTTAATCGCACACGCATTCACCGGTCCGCGCACTGACGCACAAAGGATAGAGAGCGCGTTTTCCTCGAATTGCGCGACTCGCTCAGGATTTTAATGGGTCAATCGTCATCGCGCATGCTTAACCTTACCGTTATTTCCCACCCGTTATACACGCCATGGCTCCAACTTGCCACCATCGCTCGACCACATCTCCGCGCGCGCGCGCGCACAAACACTCGTACGCACGCACACGAAGCCTCTAGATATAATTTAGCGGTAGTCCTCGAAGCCTCTATGGAGCGTCGGCCCATTCGGACACTGTTACCACTGCCTACCCCTTTTGCCATCGATTACACGGAGCGTCACACACACACACACGCACACAAACATTCCTGCAGGCAGTGACGCATATAGAGCATACCAAGAGAGAGGCGCTCACGTCCTCATCTCTCCCTGAGTAACTCTATCTCTCGATGTAACTATTCGCCCCTCTCGATTGTCTGCAGTGTGTAACGTACGTGTGTGCATCATACCTATGTCCTATTGTCTTTGCCTATATTCTCCTTGTCTTTTACATTGGGGGACTGGGATGATTAAGCGTCTTACGTGTCGCAGTTTGCGTAACTACCTATACCTAATATACGAATCTACTCGAGAGCTGTGGCGCGTTACGTTCAACAACATCCTAGACGACGTTATATGCATGTATATGTATAACGTGCTGGGGCGGCATTGTAAATGCAAATACATATTTCGCGTCTCTCTCTCTGTCTTTCTCGGTCAGTAAGTGTGGACAGGCAGGTTCGTTTCGTAAGCCAATCTTGTTCGAGCTGTAATGCACTCGTGGATGCGTCCTGATTCTTACCCTGGGAATGCGAGGGCTTTGACTTTGATGTCAGCCTAAGCTAAATATTAGGTCAATTAAGCGACTGTGATATTTTTATCTTTTCAAATGTATATATCATATTTTACTATTTCTATCTATCTATCTATTTATCTCTGTGTAGTGTAGGTTCGTGTGTTTGCGCTAGTCAGCGCCAACTATATCCTATCCATAAGACAAATTTAAATCCCCGAAATATGTATTTTAGTACAGCGCTTGTATGTATATTTTATAAAAGAATATATATACAGGATCATCTGAAAATATAGTTAGTAGACTTGTTCTTTTAACTTCTGCATTACAGCTTCTTATTAAAAAATAGATACATTCACATTAATTGTTAATATTGTTTTGAGTTAAGTGCTTCGTTGTTTTATCATTTTATAGGAAGAGAGCATCAAATTGTAACCAATAGATAAATACCGAATTTCGTACCAGTCTAAGATAGTTCCAAGAGACAAGTGACAAGTGCTAAGCTCCACAAGTAAAAGACTGCATCTATAAATCGTAATTTTACAACTTTGTTCATAAACTTACAGCGTCACGAGTGCATTATCCCACTCTACAAGATAGTAATTCTATTATGAAAAAAAACTTTAGCCCCGGCTCTATATTTAAATGTCACAAGACATAACGTGGGACTATAACTATGTCGCGCACCGGGACGCAGCAGCAACTATCCAGCCGTTATATATCTCGAGGGTTAAAATTTGAATGCGTTCCGACACTATAACGTCCGCCTAGTATCCAGTGTATAACATATGCACAACACCGCTGAAAGCTTTAACATTGCTCTCTATTCCTCCCTTTTTTACGTCGTTGAAAAGAAATGGGTTAAAACGTTAACACGTATACAATAAACGTCGGCGGTCTTACTAAAAGCGCGCGTCAGGAGGGTGGGCCAAACTCTCCCCCTTACTTACAACATTAAATATACGGTATAATCTTCATTCAGCGTCGGTGCTTGCGTATAGCCGGAAATGTCGACTTGTATATTCTCGACACGAAACGCATCGCGTATATACAGGAGTGTATATATGGAAATGGTGAAAGGGCTTTTTATGCGAGATGGTGCGAGGATTTCTCTTCTTTTTTTCTCTCTCTCTTTTTTTTTAATGCGCATTCGCCCAGAAATTAAAATAACGCGCGTCTCGACGTGTGCTGCAAATGAAAAACAGACTGAAAATATTGTGTTAAAAAACAGTTCGAGTGTGTAAATATTTGAATCGAACGTATTGGAGTATCGTACTTGTCAGGTTTCCTTTGTTTTTTTTTTTTATTTATTTTTCAGCTCTCGCGATATTTGATACTCTAATATTTGCAACGAACGAAGTTTACTTTTTGCATAATATATGTATCTGGAAAATCTGGAATTTTTCATTCATTCGCATTGATTACATTTGTACGTATCAACGTTTGAAAATCATGTAAAAAAAAAAAAAAGAAATTCATTGGAAATGGAAAAAGCTGCAGCACATTTCCATCAAACTAATAGGATTTCCTTTAAACATCCACTGATTGTGAAATAAAACTAAAGCGACGCCTCCAATCGCACTCAACTGCACGGAATTGTCCATTTTAAAGCTTTTTTTCACATCATCGCCAGTCCTAACCGCGATCACCGCAATAAAAGATTCAGCCTGTCTAAACACTATACGCCGTTAGCCGCACACAAAAGGTGACGTGGGAAAAGTAAATCATACAAATGAAGGTAGAAAGAGAGAGAGGGAGAGAAAATAGAGAATCACGAGCACAATCTATCGATTGCACAAATGGCAGGTCTCGAACAAACAAAAATTACGCCTCGAGAGAGAGAGAGAGAGAGAGAGAGAGTCGCGCGGCGAGACCTTAGACCTAATTCGCGTTTCCTCGAGCACAAAAGCTCCTTTCTTTTGCTCCACCACCACACACACAAACACAATTTTTTCTTCCCCCCCAACGAAACAACGGCCACACCGCATAATGTACCACCTCGAGGAACACACACGCATACACACACACACACTCTTAAGCAAACGCATTCACACGGAGTCATGGACACACGCGTGGTAACACAGAGAAACGGACGCATGTCGATACCCTCATTCCGATTTCGATTAGTGAAACGTATGCCAACATACACACACACACACACATGCAGACACAAT
>UELU01121398.1:29965-48315 GCA_900490025.1 Megastigmus dorsalis | reverse complement strand
GTAATAGTGTTGAATGTAAATAACCTGACTTAGCACACACGACTAAAATCATCAACAAAAAACTGTACACACTCTCTGTTTCTATAAATCTTCTTCAAATCTTTCCATGACAATAATAATCGTTTGTAAATAACCTTCCTCTCCACTGTATAGATTAGAGTAAAAAAGAAAACAAAATTTTTATTACTGCTTTTCAAGTAAATAAAAATAAATTCTTTATAATAATAATTAATAACGGCTATAGTAAAAATTCTTAAGTTACGTGATATAGTTTATTACGTATTGTTTTAAAAATTGCTATGCTACATAGCAAAAATTACTAAAAGAGGTTTTGCTATAGTATATAGCAATTTTTACTATAAAGTGAGTATATCACAGCTTTGCTACGCAACATAGTAATTTTTGTTACCCTTTATCTTAAATATTACTACAACATTTTTCTCCGTGTAATAACGCTAGATGTAGTTTCTTTACATAAAATTTTTAAATAAGCTCGTTGGATCAAATTCTCAACTGTGCATTATTTTTCTGTAACTATGGTTTCAAATCTTTCCAACAATCAAAATAGCAGTCGTTTCTGTATCTCACAAACAATGTAGAATTCCATGAACGCACTCTCGCGAATGTTTCACGATCAAGCGATCTGTTTCAGCAAATCATCGCATCTAAAAAAACAGACAAAGAAGACAGCAGCATACCCTCGTGGAAAGGGTTACATACATGTACATTCATCGCGATATAGCCATATAGCCAATGTCCGCTGGCATTTGTATATGTATACACAGTACAGCCGAGTCTATTGAGATGCGTTGGAGCGAGGTTCTGTTATGTGCTGCACCTCTTCCAAACGGGCCGGATTGCCGTGCGAGCCAATAATACTGCGAAAGCGGTCATAGTCCCTTCTTCCTTCGTACATCGGCGTGAGGGTGAGGCCTTATGTATATGTGTGTGCAGTATGTTTTCGTTTCTAATAGTAATTCTCGAAATGCATGAAAAAAGGAAAACTGGATCGCGTTTTCGATATTTATATTAACGACATGCTGCGGATTACTTTCTAGGAGAGTCCACACCCTCTGGGTCATAAATTTTGTGTTAGTGCTAATGAGCCATAGAGAAAGATTTAAGGCCCATTATATTTAATTTTAAAAAAGTTCAGAAAATATATCAATTCCCATTTGAAAGGTATGAAACATCGAAAATTATGCTAATTTTTAGCGCATTTTACAAGTTAAATAAGCGCTTTTTGATTTAACGTCTCATATTTTTCTCAAAAGTATGTCTGTAAAGTTTCAGCCAAATCCGTGACCCAAAGGGTGTGGAATCTTCTCGATAGCATTGCCAACGGTTTTTACGCACTTCATACTTATATTTTGGGTTTGATAATTCGATTCTTTTAGAGCAATATTAAAGAAAATGAAAACTTTATTGCAGACGATGGTAGAAGTAATCAAGGTCAATTGCTAAATTAGAAAAGTGCACATGGTAAAAAAGGTCAAACTTATATACTTGTAGAACTTGCAGTCGTAAAGTGTTCGTAACGTTTCATTGAGAATTCCACCATCTAGGGTTTTCTACGACGACCAAACAGCAGCACAAGCTCGAGTCGTGCGCACTAATTTTATCGACTTAATAAAGGCCAGTGTTGTAACGGCTAATAATTAATAAAACATGGCGCAACGTAACCCACATGCTTAATAGAAATTAGCAGCGAAGTAAAGTAAGAGTCGGAGACATATACGCAGAGATAGAGATAATGAAAATGAGAATGAGGGGAAGAGTGGTGGAGGGAGAGAGAGAGAGAGAGAGAGAGAGAGAGAAAGAGAGAAAGAGTCGAAGGCCTGAAAGGAGGTTGGTAGGCGACGGCGACGGCGACGGCGTCGGTGGCAGAGCAGCGGTGCAGGGGCGCTTATGTGGCCTAGTGGCGTAAGCCTCGAAATAGTCGGACGGTGCTCTAGAGGCACCTGGCGCTTACATGGACGCTCTACATTATTGCATGCGCGGCCGCTGCTACTGATGTTCCTCTATGCATATTGCAGCAGTTGCTTACTTTTGCCTCTCTCTCTCTTTTTCTCTCTCTCTCTCCCACTATATAATTTTATTTGCCTCGTGTGGCGCTCAGTTTATTCTTAGGGGATTTTTACCGCTGCATTATTTAATGAGTTAAATAACGCGGCTGGTGCATTTGTGCAAGAAGTGAGTAGGTATACTGACCTTGAAACGTTTTACTGACTTTTTATAGCCGACTAGGACATGCGGGTCCTTTGAGTTGTGACAAATTTGGTTTATTGATGATTCGTTAATGTTAGAATAAGAATTTCAATTATATGAGTAAAAGTTTGGAAATTGTTATAAAAGGTTTGGAATTTACTTTTCCAATCATTTTTTAAATTATTTCTGATAATGTCGGTTATGTGTGTTTAATAATTGACAATATAATTACGAATTCCGAATAAGGTATATGCAATGTATTTGAGTAGTGAAGAATGAGTGAGTGTGATGAAAATTTTAATTTTAATTTTATTGGTTTCCATTCATATATAAATTGGAATGCAAAAAGTTATTGAAGTTTTTTCCTGATGATGAAATGATCGAAGATCTGCACTATTAGAGAAAAGATAAAAAATTTGCGCGTATCGTAGTTCGATTGTACAGTTTGTGGATATTATTACTTATATAAAATGTAGCGTTGGGTTCACACTGAAAATATAAACAATGCTATGTTCATAAGATAGCGTCCTATGAAAGCGGAAGTTCCAGTTAAAGCAACATTCTAAAAATTTTTAAATTTGTTCAAGCAGATATAGTGTTTAAAGATTGTAGCGCTGAATTAATTTGGTAATAACTGAAATACAAGTCCAAGCTTCCTGTATTTGGCGGTATTTTATTTTATTGCTTTAATTTAATTAGTTCGTATTCGTCTAAATTGATTTCTGAACAGTTTTCACTCAAATGTCAATTAAAACTCGATAACTCTGAATTCGGCAGTTTTCTATTTTTAAAATATTCCATGAATATTTATTTTAAGCTTTCAATACTCATCCATTCAGGAATTCATAGAATTGGAATTTCAAAATTTGCTAAATTGCATTTGAAGCACTTGTGTAACATTGGAAATGTTATCTTTACTCTGCGAATTTTGAAGCGTAAATTTTCAACAAAGGCTCAAGTTTATAAGACATATTTTTATACGAAAAGCGAGAAATAATTCCCTCGAAAGTTCCGAGTTCACGTTATAGACGCAAAATTGGAAAAAATAGGATAATGCTCGGCATAATTTACTAACAAAACACAGGCTCGCGCGTAAAAACGAATAACTTCATCGCCAATCGACAAAGCCCGACGCAAAGCTAACGCCGCGCAGACACTTCCGCAATAACGCAATTCAATTCTCTCGCTCTCGGTGAGCTCATTATATTTAAAATTTACGATATCCGCATCCAATGAATATCATATAATCACTTTATAATTTTTATTAAAATCCCCGCAGGCGAGTGTACAACACCACGGTCACGCTGTCTGCAGTGCAATGCGAAGACACGCGATCCAGTGGATAATCTCTGTCCTTGTATGTATGCCTGTCTGAATGTGTGTATAACCGCGTGGTCAGAAGCTAAAGAGAGAAAGGGCTGTGTTATCGCTTCGTTGTTTTCTTTTTTACCACTTTTGTCGGCCATATCCGCAAGCGCCGTCGTTCATTTATTCACGAGAGCGCGCGCGCAGGACGGCCAAACTGGAACAATCTGAATTCTTCATGGTGGCTTCTCTCCCACCCCCGCATACAACCTCAGCAGCGCAAAGACTCACGGAGTTGCCACTGTCTTATCGCATGCGCGCGTCCGACTTTGTCTCTGTCTCAGTGCCATTGTGTAGAAGGGGGGTATCGTTGAAAACGGCTATTCTTTGCGCTTTCGCGCGACTTGGATCGACCGTCGGTGTATATGTCCAGAGAATAATGTACTTACTCGTAGACCATTACTGTCGATACCGAGGGTAGTGTCGAACTCATTGCGTCAGTTTGGGATTTCAGAACTACATATTTTATTGGGCGGTGTGTAAGGAAGAGGTTGAGCTTACCCTATCAAGAAATTGGATTCAGATTTTATTTATAACCTGCACTTCGTTGAAGTAGTGCCAAATAAATATAAATATAGCTAAGAATTTTAAGGATTCACTTTAACGAAGTTATAATTTTTTTAGAATTATTTTTGTAGAAGATTGGAATTTTTTGAAAAATTTGAAACGTCGAAATTAAATGAATCGTTTGGCATTCTTAGCATGAAATTGGAACGTTTCTCGAAACTTGATTTTGTTAACTTCATGCTACGGCAACTCAGTCAATTGTGACCCAGCTGCAATGTGCGGTGAATATAAAAACGAAAATTCGCTATCTGTAAAATTGTTTAATCAGAAAAGGTTTTCGTCTAAAATGAGAGTATTTTGAAATAGAAAACAATTTCAATAAAAATTAATATTTCAAAAGAATCTATAGTCAGCTCATAAAAATGATTTAATTTCAATAATTCAGAATAGAATTTTAGTATTTACAGTATGGAATCTATCATCAAATACGTAGGTCTCCTCTATAAAATATTTTTCGAAGAGCAAATTTTCCAATTCTAGTGCTCGTAATTTCAACCGAACGTTTTTCAAATACCATTGGAATTGTCAAAAACAAAAATAATTAAAAACTAATTTATCCTGAAACCTTGATCTTATTTTTTTTTTATTTGGGAAAGTATTAAACAGAGAACGGTACTATTGTATACTGTTTCTAATAATGACAAATTCTAACGATGCGTAACGCAAGGAGAGCGTGAGGCGTTCGTTCTCGGGCATTTTGCTCGCTGACAGTGCACACATTCGGTCTGAATTTTGAATTGTTTGTCGAGGGCCAGTGGAAGTTGAATAGGGCTGAATAAATATTTTACTCCCGCGAACTGAATTCCACGGTTACACATTAGAGCGGTAAGTAGAACTTGATGTTGGTGTAGGTAAGCTTTCGACATAGGCATTATTTACCGTAAAGATTTACATTCTTCTTCGTTTTATTTTAAATTCGTGACTTCGAAAATTTGCAGTTTATTTTAGATTTTCACAAGGCAACTATTTTTAATTTGATATAGCGGGGTCATACACATGACTTGTATGACTTTTTTAGCAATGCTCGCAACCTCAATACTTTTTACGTTCCTTGGTTCAATGTAAAAGATAAACTTATCATCAGTACTATATTCTTATTTTTAACGTAATACCAGGTTCAATTTTAAATTCTTTTAAATTTGTTATGAAGTCCGCAAGATAAAATAAATTTTATTTTTAAGAAGTTATATTGATACTTCGTATTAATTACTAACGCATCACAAATAGTGAATTGCAAAGGTTGATTGATCAGAACAATATTCACTATACTGTACAGTTCCATATTAGGAACATAAACTTTATTTTTAATTTAATTTCCTTTTCTCTCATCACATCGATTCCGCTTCAGCAACGGCTAAGGGAAGTATTTTTAAAGGTTCAATCAAAACGAGAAGGAAGTCGGTAAGAGGAAATAAAATTACGAAATTACAAAAGAAACATGAAGCCCTTATCGAGTTGGAAACAAAAAACCGAAACCACAGCAGTCAAAGCGTCGCTTTTCCACTCTTATTCCTCCTTCATTCTCTACTTTGCCTCCTTGCACACATATATACACACATACACATACACTCGGCAGAGCGCCCGAAGCTTCACTTTGGTCCTTCGTGAAAGATGCATCGACCAATCAATTTGAGTTCTGCATCTTTTATCCAACCGCGGCAGCCGCCGCTGCTGCCGTTTTCTATGCGACTTTTCCATGGGAAAAGTTTCCTCTCCCTCTCTCTCTCACTTCGCGTTGTCGTAGCTCACGCGCGCGCGTCTCTCTTTTATTGCCGATTCGTGGCGGGATTTTGAAATTGCAGAATGGCAGAACCCGAGAGTCGCTTGCTCTGATTGGCCAAGTTGTTACGACTTTTCACGACTCCCTCTCTGTCTCTCTCCCCCCTCGCGTGCTCTCTCTCATTTTATCGCTGATTCTTACCCCTGTTTCGTATAGAGCCGCTGCCGGGTTCTCCTCGTAATCGAGTCTCGCTTTATATCTTGCTGTGCCTTCCCTCCTCCTTCCTCCTTTTCTTTTCTTCTGTTCTACTCTCCATAGAAGTGTGAGGTGTGCATGCAAGCAGCGCCACCGGCACCCGTGTGAACGGATTCCAAGTGTTGTCCGGGCGTAAAAGTCTTTATATGTATCCGCGGATGCAGGGGAGTAGAGAAGAAATTGGCGCGAAGAAAATTTCCTTTGAGATTCCCGAGTTTTTATTGCGCTCGCCATCGTGGAGAGAAGCTCTACTTAATTATATTCCCGGCTGCCGATGCGGTGCGGCAGTGTTTTGTTAATACTGCCGCGGCTTCGGATGAGTTTTTAGCGTTTTATTGGTACTTTCGAACCGCAGTACTTTTGCGAGAATATGCTGATTGGGTGATAACGGAGGCGTTTGCCTACTAAAGCTGCAGAATCTAATTGTGTGGTAATAAAACTGAGATTGGAGTTTTCGAATGAATCTTTGGTACTGGGAAACGAATAAATCTTGTTCAATTCTATATTAGGATAATTAAATGCCTGGGTTGTATATTCCTTTGTACATAGCTACGATTTGTATTTATATAATGTTATATATCTTCCAAAATTAATTAATATCATAACAATCATTAAAAATCTAAAAATCATAACAAATTTTATTTTTTGAAAACTGCACTATCTTTTTCATTAAAAGAGTAGAATTCAAAGCTATTTTCATGATAAATGTTTTTAATATGGATCTAGATATCTTCAAATAAGACACTAATCATACTTGGTGATGAGAAATTACATAAAACTGAGCTATAGTTTATTCGAAGTAAAACAGGCACAATCTATAAATATTATAGTCAAGTGAGAAATAAATTTTGCTGTATGAACGAAATAGCTTTGAAGCCACATCGTTCGCGTCGATCATTATTAAAGTTTCGTATGTATTTTTTGTGTTTCAGGTAAGATTGGCGTTTCACACTAGTTATTTACATGTGGTGGGAGAAAGCAGCGAGAGGTAAAAAGAGCGATATAGGCCACTAAAACTTTTCAGAAACGAGGTAAGGGAGTTTAAGTACTTTGCGGGAAAGTATCGCGAGATTCACATACCGTCGACTCTTATCTTAACTGCTCGATGGCCATTAAAACAGCCGGACTCACGCGATTTTACCTGGAAAATGCAACAGCCATCAATTTACATCAAATTAACCATGCCCCATTAAGTCAAAAATTTCTTTTTTCAAAACTTCGATGCCATTAGAAAAATTTGTTGTACCTGATTAATTTGTAATTGTTTTAATTTTTATAAATAGTTTCATTATTTTCTGAGGCTTTAAACAATTTGATATAGTGACCACAAGGTGACAGGGTTGGGTTATAAGATTGTTGAGATCGATGGTAAAGCATCTATTTATAGTGTATGAAAACGTGGAATAATTTATCATGAAATTATAGAGCACATGTTCAAAATGCGATTATTACTACAGACCATTTTTTTTTGTTTATGTGGAGATTAGTTTAGAACTGGGTCGGAACGGATTATTAGTAACCACAATAGTAACCAAGGCTCTACTTTAAAATTTTTTTATTTTTATTAGATTTGGAGTTCTTATTGAAGCAATTTATTTCAAAGAGTAATTAATATTAAAAATTATTTACTTTATTCTATTAGTAGTCTACAGTACCATGTATGGAATAACAAATGTATCCTAAATGACAAACCAAACTAATGATTCTAAAATACTAAAGAAATAATTATATTTTTACTTCATCATATAATATAGAAAATAAGCTCTTTAGATATTTCTTTTTAGTAATGAATGTTGAATTCATATTTTTATTAACTATTTTTTATTTTATTCAAATCAACGGATTAAACCCTTTTACAAACCGTTGTAGCAATAAATCAAATACATATTTCGCAAGGATATTATTCATATAATTTTCTTCGATCCTTAAAATATACACATTCTTTAAATTGATATTTTGAAGTAAAATTAAAAATCTATATTAAAATTAGTAAGATTTACATTACATTTATCCCACTCTGTTCTTAATCTAAATATGGCACTATTAAATGCACTAGTTGATCTACTTACAGCCTCTCCTTAAGAGTTCGATATTAGATAAAATTTAAAGATAAGAAATCATTTTGAAAAATGATGTGAGAAATTTAATTTTTAATACTCTATCTTTTTCACTATAAGTTGGGAGGATTAAAAATACAGAAAGGCAAAAGCAGCAATCCAGAAATCACTTGAACCCATAAGGTAATATGCACCGAAGCCCATAAATCTCTTGCTAAGCATCTACAAACTCGGCAGTTAACTAGTTTTCCAAGTACAATGACCGGTATAAATTACGCGCCACTCTTTAAAGTCCACCAAACAAAAATAAAAAACGCAAAATGAAAGCCGAGAGGAGATAGATCGGGTGTCGTGAAATCCCAACACTCAGCGCGCTCTCGCAGCCAAGTGGGGAAAAAGGAGGAAAGTAGAAAAAGAAAGACGAAGATTAACCCTCTCGCGATAGGTTGGAAAGTTTCTTAAGAAGTTCGCGGTCAGGCGCATAACCGCCTCGGAGGGTAATAACAATTTTTACAGCGTTACGCCCGATGCCTATCGTCTTAATCTTAATTCAATCCAGCGTCTAACCACCTTCATCCCCACCACAGCTCCGTGACAAATAGCTTTTAATTTCTCTAGCCTGTTTACTCGACTTGCTCCCTCTCCCTTTCTCTCCACCCGCTGCCACCCTGCACACCCCCTCGAATTAATTGCCTCCGGCTCCTCGCGGACGTTATCTTATCGTCGGTCACTTAAACCGGAATCTGCAACAAACCAGCCTTCGTATCTTCCCCACCACCAGTACTACTAGCCCATCAGACAGCGGGTCTACCTTTTCAGAGAGGTGTAGAGCCAAGAGCGTTTGGGGAGGGGTGGAGAAGCTTTGTGGGTGCGCGGGTGTACACAAGAGAGAGAGAGAGAGAGAGAGAGAGAGAGAGAGAAGGCGCTAGATCTAAACGGACGATTATGAATGCAGACGAGCGTGTAAGCCTCTTCGAGGTGCAGCTTTACCCTGCCCCCTCCACCCTACCACCCTCTGTCCCGCTCTTGCTGTGTTTGCTTTCGCTTTAGCTGCTGCTACTGCTGCTGCTGCTATTGATGCCTCTGTAGCTTCTGCTGCTGGGGTGTATGCAACAGCGTCTTGTGTCGAAGGATGGGTTGAAGCCATTGAAAATTGAGGATCTGAGAAGTTGTTTTTTAATTTTGGAAAGATATGTACTGTGCATGTGTATGTACCCAATAGTATTTTTTACTTGCGTCTTATATTTTAAACTTAAAAACCAGTGTAATCTTGCGTTACGTCAATTTGAAAATAAGTAATTCTAATCAATTTAATAATTCACTTTACTAGTGTAAATATCTACTCTTAAATTATTTTGATGCAACATCAGACGGTTTTTTATGTTAAAATATTTATTGTGCAAGTTATATTTAGAACATTCTAAAATTCATCAATATTTTACACCGATTCAATTAAGTTTAACATATATAAATTTTTATAAATTTGATTTAAAATGCGTATCATTCTCTATTAAAATTGTAACATTATAAACCAGCAACGAATTATTTTCCAACTAAGTATTTTCGTTAAAACAGTGTGCCAATAGAACTAGTCATTTATCACGTATTTTAATTACTTCGCTAATTACATTGATCAGTGATAAAAGAAATAGTGAAAGTCAAATAAATTTGCAGTACTTTTCGATTTTTAATAAAAGCCGGTTTACGTGAACTTAGAGAGCTCCCCCTGAAGGAAATGAGACTCTCTCTCGAACATTAAATTTGTTTCCCTCTCTTTCCCTGTGACATCTTCTGTTTCTCATTTTCTCCACGATTGTTCTTGAATACGTTCGATAACTACCCTTCGTAACCACTTATTTTAAATTCTGCATCATAAGAATTTGATTGTTTTTGCTCTAGTAATTTCACCAACTCCAAGCATTATTAATGGTCGTACTTGATCGTTTTAATTCGCTTGTTTCTTTTTTTTTCTGCAACATACATTGTAGTACCACCTAGTTTGCGATCGATCGTAATCCAATTATAGTTAGATTTCCCATTAACGAATATTTTACATGAGTAAAGAATCCCGTATGATTAAGGTAATTCAAAAGAAATGAAGTGAAATATTTATTGGTGAACCCGTATTTAACTTTACAATAATGGTTTAATATGTCCATTAATAATTTACGATATATTAAAACAGTTTGATAAGATTATTGTTTTTGATGATGTCAATAAAAAGTTTGGATAATAAAGTTCCGCAGAAATTAACTTCTATTATTTCCAATATCCAATTTATTATTTGTATGAAACATTTCCGCGATCATTAAACTAGCTTGCTATACAACACTTTTATATTCTTTACTGATGATTGTAAATAAGCAACTTTAACCTTATACAACTTTAGCAATATCAAACTCTAATTCACTGATAATTAATCTAGCTATTTTAAATATTGTAAAAATTTCCATTAATAATAAGTATCCATAAACAAATAGTCAATAAAAAATGATTTTGTAACTAATATAAAACATTAAGGAAAAAATTCAGCTTGTGTCCAACGCAATCGTCTATAGTTCATGATGTATCCAGCTGAACAGTCAGACAATAATATTACCCTATACTTGAAATTTTATATACACAGTATCACAGCAGATGATATTTCGCCAGGATTATTCATTCCACACGTATAAAAAATATTCGTGCAAGTGTGAGAAGGTTACTTCTCCAATAAAATATCCATTTACTTTTTATATCGTTAGAAGCTTACTATGGCGATGATAATTGATCGTCAAAAATGCTGCCGTTTATTTGACACTGGCTTCCATAATCTGCATCTGTTTGTTAATTTGTACACCTTATATATATTGTACAGCAATAAAAGAATATATTTTTTTAATGGAGTGCGCAAAACACGACTTTTCGTGCTAGTTTTCTTTGTGTAGAATATTTATTTCGGGCACTCTCAGCTGGAGTGTGCGAAGTATTGCACTGTTTTTTTACTGAGTGATCAAAGGTAAATGCATAGAATTTTATTAAAAAAAAAAAGAAAAAAAAAAGAACTCGATACATGTACCTAACACGGGTGATAATTGTCATCCTCGCTTCACTTGGGCGAAAAATTACATTCATACTGGAAACCCCTGCTTTGCACACCTGTATCGAAAATAACTATTTTATCACTGTTTATCTTAAAAGAAAAAGCAAATAATATCTAACTAATAGAATTGATGAAAAATCTACTGTTGAATTGAAAAATGCTATTATTTGTTTTGATTACATTTTTAATAGCTTATCAATGTATGGATCAAACGCAAGAACGTACGATCTTTTATGAATGAAGCGATGGGTGAAAGCGAAGTGGATTGGAAATACGTCTGCCGTTGTCAATACGATCGACTGTTCGTCAGGAACCGTGACGATCCAATTATTACACACGTTCCCTTCACCTCCACAAGCGGTGTGAAAAAAGCAGAACGAGGTGATGTACCCTGTCTTATTTAAATTTCTGTCGGATTTCTCGGTGACTGCGTCGGTGGCGGTATCGATATATTCGTTTCCTTTTCTCTCCGGCGTTTTCTCGCACACACGTGGAGGATGAAATCGACGACTACTGGGCTTTAAGAGCGGAGATTCGATTATCGACACCTATCTGTCCCCGTTATCGATGTTTAATGGAGAAGAATGTAAAGGTTGGATTCTTCTTGCTTTCTGTCTCTTCTTTACTTTACCTTTTTTTGGTTCGCTAGGGAGTGGGTGTGGATTTATAGAGTAACTGATATTCCATCTCCCTCTCATTGCGGTTTCTCTTAGATGGCGATTGGAAGCGATTGGCAGACGAGTTTTGCGGTGGCTTTCAAATAGAGCTTCGATATTTCTTTTGTTTTGGTATATGCGCTTTGTTTGTTGATAAACAATAAAGGTATTGATGAAAATAGCGCTTAGATTCTGATATATGAAATGTATTTAAACTATTGTTAATTAAGAATGTAATTGTTATATGGCAACTTTTGTTGAAGCTATAAGATAAAGCTATACACCAATGAAGAATATGATATTAATTATAATATACAAAACTATTGCGCATCATTGATACTTGGCAAAATTAAATTTTCCACCTTTGCTCATGATAAAAGGTGCAAAATTAATTGCTTGCTTAATAAAAAGAACTTACAAAAATTGCAAATATTCGCGTTGCATAGAAGTCTTTGAAATGAAAGTAGCAATAGCAGCTGCTGGTCCCCCTCTAACATATATGTATACATTCGCGCATACACACATTCTAAGTAAAAAAACAAGTAAGCAAGCAAGCTGCTATTGTACATATTACTTTCCACTCCTCTCTCTTCTAGCAAGTCTCTTTGCTAGATATGAACCAGGAGCGACCACAGGGGAGGAAATAAAAGATCTTGTAATTCCTCGAATGCGCACCACTGTCGGGAGTAACTCCTTCCAAGTACAGGGTGCACATTTCTCGAACTCTGCCTTCTTTAATACGCTATCTTCCACCTTTCAGCAGGTTTCAGCTACAGTGCGATGATACCTACTCAATCTGGATTAATCTAGGTTATAAGCGTATCGTTCTAATTTATTATATATGCTCCAGGTATAAATGTAGTTAAGGCCTGAACGAACCGAGTGTGCGAATGACTAGAGCGTGTAATACTGCATCTCTTTTGTGTATATATTTTTTGATCTTCGAGTTATATTTGATTTTTGACGTGATAAGTAAGAGTGATTATTTAATATTTTTTTTTAAGTTTCAACCTCCTGCAATATCTTTCCAAAGACTGAATTATACATACAATTTATACACGTCTGACTTCTATCTTTTGTAAGACAAGTCACGAATAAAAATAGTATCTATCTATCTATTTATTTATCTTTTACCCGTTTCTGTTATTCTCGCTTACTTCGCTCTTCCATCCCAGCGAAAGCAGAAAAAAATAGACTCGGAACTTTCACACTCCTTGTGTTACTCGAACTCGTGTTCGTTCATTTTTAGGGATGCGACTAAGAAGCAGCAGCACATGCGAGTAGCGCACTCAGCACTTTCTTCTTTCACTTTTCACGGTGAGGCTGCTTCTTGTATATATCTGTGAGTGTATTATTCGAGAAGGAAACTATGTCAGCCTAAAGTTCGGCTGTTTACATCTTCGTGAATCATTTTTTACCTCTACCTTCATCGCGCATCCTACATTTATCAATGGATAAAATTTATCGGGAGAAGGACAGCGAGAGAGAGAGAGAGAGAGAGAGAGAGAGAGAGAGAGAGAGAGAGAGAGAGAGAGAGAGAGTAAGAAACAAATATTGTATGCTTATTAGAAATCAGATTTTCGTTTATTTAATTTGCAATTAATATTTTAGATCATTAACTGATAGAATAATGTTTTTGGCTATTTGGATGAGAGCCACTGGCTTAGACCGTTGTTCTAATTACCTGCCTGTCTGCTAACTACAGAATCATAAGGAAGGACCCACATCTCCTTGGGTAGATAAGGAACTCGGAAGTGACGAGTGTCTGTACTTGTGCTCTTCTCCCCTTCTTTTTTCTACTTTTTGTATTCGCTCGTCACTTTCCTGAATTGCTCTGATGTCGCTGGCGAAATTTTCGTTGTTGAAAGATAGCTACGTTCGTTTCGTCCTGAGATGAGAGAAAGACGTTTTTCATCGTTTCCGCTGGTCCTTTTTTTCACTCTTCTTATGCGTTTTTTCTAGTGATTGCAATGATGGATGCTGCATTCGCGAGAGAAAATCGATCCAAACTCTAAAACTAATAGTATTTACATACTATTTTGATTTGGTTTATAAAATTTATTTTCATGCTTTAAATTGATCGAATCAACTTTTGCACCTCTGTAAACAATCAATTTTTAAGGCGACTTAATCATTGGGGGTTTGGGGAGATTTTAGTTAAATGTACGAGTAATATCTAATTATTTAATATTTTTAGTTTATCGTTATATTTCAATAAAACCAAAATTTTCCGCGAATAAAATGTGGTATTCGACAATTCATTATTGTACTTGGAAAACTGCTCATATCCTTTCAGGCAATTGTAAAAAACTGCTTTTCACGTACAAAATACGTTAACCGCGTGCAAAACGCGAGTCATAAACATGTCTTCGTATAGCAATATACGAGAATAAATCCTCTACGAAAAACAAAAAAAGCATCAGTCGAACTCGAAAAAAGTTCAACGTCACGAGTTCCACATCGATCAACATCCGAAACTCAAATTCCCAGAAATACGATCGTCACACCCATCAAACAAAAGCCACCAAGATAACATACATATACATATACACAGCTCGCACCGATTTTCAGTCCTGATGGCCAAACCGTCTTCTATAAACGACGCGTGTGTTTCCCCTAACTCTCCCCCTCTCCCTTCCCCCTCAAGCTCTTCCTCCAACACTCGACCGTTATTAGCTTGACTTTGTTTAGTATGCTAATGGTCGTTAAACAAGTGTTGCCCCCGGACGCATTAACACGATATGAAATTCATCACGCGGGGCAAGGTAGTACTACGAGCCGCGGTATTAAATTAGCATAGCATTAATCGCGCGCGACGCGTATACGCGCGCCTCTGCATACATACACGCGCATACACGTAGTCGCTACTGCCGCCGCCCCCTATGTTTTATTACAAATACATCGGAAACGTGTTTTCGCGAAGTGGACTGAGCGCGGCCACATGATTGGGCATTGATTGCGCTTTATCGGCTTTGTCTTTCTGTATGTTCGCTTGTCTTGGATTGAGATTTACATGTCAATCGACGTGTCCGTAGTGTAAATTACTTGTGTGCAAAGATAGGAACTTAAAAGTTTATCTATGACAGGAAATGCTGATTATTAAGAATGGGCGAACATTATTAAGAAATTTAAGCTTTATGACAATCTATTCATAATATTCATAAAACTTTGAAAAATGAATGGTGCCTGAATTGAGGTAAAATCATTTAATTTTCTGGTGATTAATTAGCCACTTATTAAATTACTAAATTGAAACACTGAAAAATATAAAGTAAAGTCACTTTATAGAAGTCGAAATCTTACATATATCAAAGTTCGTATCTTACATATATCAAGTACATTTATCAAAGTTCGCTTAGTTCAGATATTTTAAAAGTAATATTCCTTTACTACAAAAAAAGGAACGTAGTGTAATGTACAAAACTGGTGTTTTTGATTAGGGCTTGACAAAATATGAAATTAAAAAAAAAATTAACCTGGGGAAATGAAGGGATCATTGAAAAAAATTAGGGTGAAGTTTACTGAAATAAGTGGAAAAATCAAAATTTCGTCCGGCAATCAGTAGTAAAAAGTGCAAAAAATTACTTTCAAAATGTTTCCCCACTTGTATACGGTAAAATTCGCATGTGAATCTTTAAGTTTACATACATTCTTCATCTTTTTAGTAGTTTCATGCGTTCCATATTGATATTTCTTGGAGGCAGCCGTGGGCATCCTCCTATACCATAGGATTGTATTGAATACTTTACACAGTAATGGGGACGTGCTCCCGACTAATTACTTTGAATTTAATCTGTGATATGCACGTGCGTTCACACATTTTTTGACCGCCGTACGTATCAACATGTTATTTAAAAAAAGTAGTAATTTTATTGAAACCTGGTTTGGTACTGATGGATTCGAAAATTTTCTATGAATTGAAATTTCGTGCCCCCGGCTGGACTGGACGACACAATGTGATTCATTATAATTTTCGAGTTAAACAGAATCAGTTTAAGTGTAATTAGGTCTTTAATACGCTGAGTATAAGCAATGATCATTAAATTTTCAAAGTGGTTATTTTGAAACGATAATTTTTGAAACTTAATCAGTCTTAGCAGATACTAATTACTTAACTAAAATGTAGAATTAAATTTGTTTTCGAATTTCGTAACTGTGAAAGGAACTTAGAATAGTAATACCCTGTAGAAATAAAACTTCTCTGCGTTGTCGATAGTTTTTGTACGAATATTATTATATCTTATTATAGACATAATAAGTATTATAGAAAAAAAAAATTATTCTTGAAAGAAAAAATATCAGTTAATTGTTTAATATATGATTTGAATTACTCGCTCATGCAACGACTGGATAAAAAATAAAATAAAATATAGCTCCTTCAACTCGATGCTGTCGGTCATTCTTGTTTCGTACAGAGCTAAGCTCATGTGTGAAGTTCAGAGCGTCGTTTTAACGTGTTTTTAGTATTTTATACTTAGAATCAAGCTAAATCATCATCACGAAGTCATCTTGGACAAGGAGAAAAAGGTAGGATATAATTTATTTATAAAGAATTAATTTAATCGCGTTTTCCGATAATCCCCCTTGTATTGTGTGTGCGTAGCAATTCTTGATAGCTTGAAAGTGTCATGTAACCTAACTTTTATTTTTCAGAGAAAATCTTCAAAAAACCCTTACTCTAGCAGATTTGCAAAAAGCAGTAGATGAAGTGAACAATAGAGAAGAAATTATAACACAAAATGCAACAGATGAAGAAGATCCATTAAGTTTTATAGAATCAAATATAAATTCAGATGTTTTACAGAAATTCAAAAATAGCAATTCTCAAGATTGGGCTGGTGAAATACAATAAGTATAAAGAGCTTTACAACTTTTGGTTGCGCGTATGCAAGAAGTTAAGTGAAAATAATGAAATGATAAATAGCACCCCACCTACAAATGCAATAAGCAACATTAGAGTTGACGTGTTACATGAAAATGATTCAAGTTTTTGGGAAGAAGTTTCTCAACTCGATAACCGTAGTGTGATTATTCAAGAACTCTCTTTAGACAATACTAGTTATAATCCTTTAGAAGATTTAAATGTTATAGTAGTTGATGCCACTCCAGAGAATTCACCACGTAATATTGAATTTCTTTCCAGCAATGGTCTCAAGGATTTAAATAGTACAGAAAATACTAATGTGGCTTAGATAATTGGAGAACCAAATTCTAATAAGGTAATTTGTAGTATAAAAACAAAACAAAATTATTAATATTATAGTTAAATAAGATATATTTTTTGTTAGGACAGATTTATTTAAATGTACATTTATTATATTAAGTATATACTTATGTTATTATAATTATTTCATCCTAATAGATTTCTTATATTTCTACGACTGAAAGTACTTTAGATTTATGTACAAAGCATACTGAATATTTTCAATCTAGTAATAGTATAGATATAAGTTCTGATAAAATAAATAACGTAAACATAAATCAATCCAAAACTTCTTCGACAACATTATCTGAATGTGAATCTGGTACGATTAAAGCAGTCATTCCAACCTCTACATCTTCTACGACCACTCATATTTCAAGTACATATCATTAATTACTATACAATAAGGATAAACATATCAGTAAGGATAACAATATAAGTACTAACATTTTCCTACTTTTAGATTCGACTTCAAAAGCAGAATCGGTGCTTAGGAGTACAGCAATTACAAATTATTTTTTTTATCCCAAAAAAAAAAGAAAATGAAAAAGGAAAAAAGAGAAAATTCAAACCAAAATTACCATTTGCCGCTACTGCTCCAGAATGGAGAGCTTACAACGAAGCTAAACAAAAAGAAAAAGAAGAGGCAGATAGGTAAAAGTATTTCAGAACGGTTCAAAGAGAATAGAGAAGTAAAATAAAGCAAGAGGTTTATGAAAATCTAAAGCAGATTAAACCTAAAAAAATTAATTTACAGAATCAGATAAAGGAATTACAGTTATCGATGGAAAGCATAAAGCAGAGAAAAAATTATTAGAGCTCGAGTTAAAAACAGAAACAATAGATAAAGAGTAAATATCTTTAAAAGAAAAAATTGAACACTTAAGAATTCAGATTGACGAAGTCTCAAAGAAAAAACATTTGATGATGTCAAAAAAAAAAATTTCTTGAAGAAGAAAAAAGAATTATTTTTAATTTGAGAACTATTGAGTAACATTGTTCCATACTAAACTTTGTTTTATTCTTAAATTTTTATTTAGCATTAATACTTGTTGATCTCAATTGATGTTCCTGCAATTTCTGTGTCTAAGAGAGATTGTAAAAAATTATTATTACCTTAATTGTAATGTTATAACGTTTATTATTATATTTATTTCTGTTTTATATTAATAAAATTATATAATTTTAATAAAAGTATAATTTCTGTCAAAAAAAACTATAAATAACTTGTCAAAAA
>UELU01121398.1:9317-29769 GCA_900490025.1 Megastigmus dorsalis | reverse complement strand
GTAAAAAATTATTATTACCTTAATTGTAATGTTATAACGTTTATTATTATATTTATTTCTGTTTTATATTAATAAAATTATATAATTTTAATAAAAGTATAATTTCTGTCAAAAAACTATAAATAACTTGTCAAAAAAATAAAATCTAACATAACCCTTAACCATAATTTTCGGAGCTATCGAGAATTGGGTCCGTCGACTATCGACAACTGCTCTCAACCTTAAACTGACTATCGAAAAGTGCTACCTTGCGTTTTTTTTAAGATCATTTTTAAAATAAATATGCGGTCATTTTTATGCTTTTTTTTATTTAATTAAAGAAGACCCTTCTTTAATTAATGTAATTTTTCTTATCACTCATTTACAAAATATTACTGGAACCGGGTCAAATACCTTAGTCAGTCAACTTTGCAAGCATTTTGTTGAGTCTTTAATTTCAACCAATACTTTAATTAGTTAAGAAGTCTGTCTTTACGTAATAAATAGGAAATGCTGAAATCCGGTGGAGCTGATGTAGAAGGCAAAAAGGAATCGTCAACTGCGAAATTCGAAGTTAGCTGTAGAGTTACAAAAAATTTACTACAAGTTTTGTTCTGCGAGGTAGTTGCGCAGCACACATCCTGCTTAAGATCCCGACGAAGATACAAGCTCTGGAAAATGCATTTTGATCAGTTGTTCTGAACCAGAGACAAATCTTTTGATCTGCCAATCTCGATGGAAGTTACCCATTTAAGACATTGCTTAAAATTATAATTATTTATTTGTTTATTCGTTTATTTACAAGCATTAAAAGGGGGAATTAATAATTGATAATAACAGAATTAAATAAACTCTGAAACATATATGTACATATAAGTGTATAGTATAATCATTGCAGAAAATGGATGGAATTATTTTAAATTTAAATTGGATGTCCTCAGGGATAATTAATTGAATTAATGTTATAATTAAAAGTATAAAAATTTAATGAAAATGACATGAAGATATTTTCGAAGATAACTTTCTATAATAACATGCTCTGAAACTCTACCTCTTTGTCTTTCTCTCTGGCCTTATACCGTATACGCAACAATAATTTCATCGAGCGTTCGCGAGAGCACTATAATCGATATACACGCGTATGTTTGGTCGACTACCCTCCCTCCTCTCTTCTCTTTCTCCATTGTCGCGGTCCGTCAGCCCCAGATTTCGCACATACATACACACACATATGCGCGCGCCACGCGAGCAATCAGCGCGTGTATACGTCCATAACAGTCGGCGGCTCTCTCCCAAAGCCTTTTCGAGATTGCTTAAATTCACTTGTGCGGCCAACTGCGTTCGAGCAACGCCGGTAGGGCGGGAGGCCAGGTATTGTCGATTAATCTGTGGGAAGCTGAATGTAACCGAAGTTGTACCCGGGGGATAAACGAAACAAATCGTAGAAATTCAATCGATAGGTGATTCTTAAGTCGGGCGAGGCACCGGATCGATAATGGAAAAGAATTAGTAAGGGTTTTTCCGTGAAATTAGCGCGGATTAAGTATATGATCCTTTTGAAAACATAGCTCTTCTTATTATTTGATATTAGAATCCGTATTAATTATTTTTTTTACATAATGAACATATCAAATTAAGTAGATTTATATTATACTTTAATAATATTTGTATGTATTCTGAAAAATGTAATTTCCAGACATTCAAAAATGATTCCTAGTAATTACTAATAAGGCGAGCGAGTTTACTCGGAAGCGGATGGTGAAGTGAGTCGGAAAGGCTTTCGTCCGCCTTTTCTCGTCGAGTAAGTTCACCTCATAATTATTATGAACTGGGTCAAGAGACCGAGAAAGAGAGAGAGAGAGAGAGAGAGAGAGAGAGAGAACACCTCCATCAAGTTGATGAGAGAGCATTCAAAGAATTTCCGATCAATCGATCGAGTGAGTGAGAGAGTGAGAACAAGGGTCTCCCGCTTTTTTTTCAAGGGGTAAAAAGAAGAACAAGTTCGAAAGAGGATGAGCTGCGACGCAAATTCACTTAGAATTGGATCGACATTTGTAAAATTGGGAAAAATAAATTTCGCGAATTTAAGCTGGTCCTCGATTCAAATCAACCTATCGTGGAAAAAGGTTAAGAAATTAGTTGATATTAAGAAAGCGTAAAATACTTATTTGCCATCGGTTGAAGCCGTAGGCAGAAGAAATTAAAAGCTATTATTCTAACATTCAATTGAAAAGAACTTTGTTTATTAAATGCCAATATTTTCTTGTCGTTAAAGATTTCTTCACCCGTAATACGAGCTGTAATTTTGTTTTACTACGTCTCTCTACAACCTTAAACTGCTATGACAGTCGCGAGTTATATAGTTGCCCATTAAATACAGCGTCTCTCTAAAATCACAGCTTCAAATTCAAAACAATAGGAGAGGACCACGCAACCACAAAATTCATTGTATTTGCTCGCCACCGTTAATAAATCGCAAGTATACAAGTTGAAGAACTAAAATTTCCAAGTAATTACGTTTCGCAAAGTTACAAAAGAAAGCCACACACAAAAAAGAGAAGAGATTAAAAACCAACCCAATGAAAGGAGCGGATGAAAGAGAATAAAAAAAAAAGAAAAAAAGAAAGAAAGAGAGCGGAAAAAAAAGGAGATTAGTCAAGTATTCTCGCCCCCTACTCTCGTTCTTGTTTCAACTTGAAGAGGCGAGTAGCAGCCGCTGCACTGCATCTGTCGCACAATTTTCCCTTCTTTTCCACGCTGAGTGCGACTGGTACGGCGATTAACCTTTTCTAATTGTCGCGAACTTTTTTCATTTTATCGCTTTACGGTTTCATTGGACTCTCCCTCTCTCCCTCTCTTACTTTAGCGCGAGCAAAGTGGTCAGAGTCTCGCCGTTTGCTTTTGACCTGCGGTTTCGTGCTCATAAAGAAACGGCAGTAGCTGCTTCTCTTTCTTTCTTACATCTTCGTTTTTTTACTCTCTCTCTCTCTTCCTCTCTCTCTCTCTCTCCCTCCCTCTCTCGTTCTCGCTCTCGTTCTCGCTCTCGTTCTCGCTCTCGTTCTCGCTCTTTCTACGTTTCTTTTATTTTATTATGTATAGGAGTATAGGAATATGCATTGAAGAGTCCTTCGCTATTACTTACCCCGGCGTTTAATTAACATTTTTTTCTGTGTACTCTCTGGCTATTTTTAGAACTTTCAGGCTACTTTAATTGAAACTAGTAACTGCGTTTTTTGACCCCTCTTTTATTTTTAATCGAGGTGTAATAGATTTTTATTATCGTTGTAAGTAATTTATGAAATGAGTTCGAGCGAGCGAGTCGTCGTAGGAAATTAATAACTGTAATTTCATTTGAATATGAATTCATAGGGAATTCATGAGAAAAAGTTATAGCGTTCTTTGTGTAATAAAGCAATGTACCGATTTTTACGCTTTTAATTTTTAGTACGCTTTCCCACCGAAAACCTGAAATGCGTTTCCGAATATTACTGTTGATTACTTTTCATTCGTTTTTCAAAGATTCTTAAATATTGGTTTTAAAAGTTCACATGAGTGTTTTTAAATGTGTATATTTATTAAATCAGCAATATGAACTTTTATGGTACTTACGAGCCGATACGTAAACCATTCAGTAAAAAATTATGTATACCATTTTATTTTAATTTATAGACCAGAAAAATTGGATAAAAATTATTTGACTTCTTTTGAAATTAAAAATATTGATTCGCGATCAAAGCGTGTAAATCCTTATAGTTAAATGTTCTTTAGTTTGAAAATAAAGAGTATAACCCAACAATTTACATCCTGAATTACGTGAATTTCTAGTCTCACTATTCAGCGGCAACCTCAATGAAAGTCAATGAAACAGTCCGAAGCTCTACAGATATTGATATCATTACAAGACACTGCCGTCGCTATCTAGATTTCATCGCATGCAAATCGCGAAATTACCAATGAGTACACTCTCACACAATGAGATTAATTCCTCGGTACTCTAGGAACACCGCGCAAGTGTGAGGGTTAACGCGGGGAAGAGAGATAGATGGAGAAACTATGGTCTAGCCTAGAGATATCGAGAGCAGCAAAAAGAGCGAGAGAGAGCAAGAGAGAGAGAGAGAGAGAGGGGGGGGGGGGTTGGAGGCGGTAGGATTGTAAAAGAGCTCGGAGCGGAGACTCTCTAACGTGCTGTTAGTGCCGAATTTAACGGCAGCGTCGTAAACGCCGTGCTGAGAAGGAGTAGAAGGGAAGGAGAAAAGGGAACGGCGACGCGGCGCCCGCTGAAAACCGTCTGAAATTTCACTCCTTTCTCTATCTCACTCTCTTTCCTTCTCTCTCCTCTCCCCTCTCCCCCTTCTCTCTCTCTCTCTCTCGCTCTCGCTCTCTCTATGTCTCTTATGGCAAGGCTCGACATTAACGACTCTTCGTTCGGCGTAACACGCCTCGAGACAGAAGCAGCAGCAGCAGTAACAGCGCCCCACGAGAGATCGGCACTGGCGCCACTCGTGTAAGAATGTACGTGGAGACGTAATAAACCCACCAATTTCGCACGCGTGGACGAAAGAGTCGGTGGAGATGCGGCGAGAAAGAAAGAAGCGGGGAAGCAAGAGTGTATACCCTTTAAATAAACTCAAAGGGACTGACTTCGCCCTCTCGCGAGTAAGGAAAGAAGGGCGCGTGAGTGACGAGAATATGTGTGGGATGGGGAGAAAGAGACGTTAACACGGTCGTTAGCGGAAGCGCTAGTTGCCCGCTTTTCACGCGCTTTCGACCGGATTGCTGCTGCTGTGCAGTGCAGTGCTATAGGCTGTATACATGCATGCGCGAGAAGTTCGAGGGGCTGTTCTTGCGATGCATGCGTTCAAAACAGCTTTATGTGCATGCAGGTATATGTGTGAAGTGAGATGGAGTTGTAGCGCAGGATCGTTACGCGTGTTACGTACGCATTTGGTACTTTCGCTTGCAGTTGGGATAGTTGGAACGATATGCAGTTGTCTGACTGGATTTTAGTAAATTCTGAGAATTTCGAGAAAAGTACATAGTCAAATCCGTGATGGTTAGCTGCAGTATAGGAAATAAACAGGAGTAGATAAAATATTCTTGTTTTAAGGTTTATTATATCGATGATCGAATGAATGAAAAGCAAGCAAGGGATTTGAGTGTTCGCGTCTCGCAAGGCAAACAAATAAATAAAGCGCAAACAATAAATGCGAAAACGAAGAAAGAGGCGCGAGTAAGAGCGACAAAATAAAAAAAAAGGAGAAAAAGCTAGGATCGCAGAGACGTTGTCGTCGTCGAAGTCTCGGGTACAGTACAGAGTACACGGTAGAGCCGGAGCGACAGTAGCAGCTTGCAGGGCTGTATAAGAAAAGCGCAATGAAATAGCGACAAGATTGCGTCTTTCCTTGGCCCCCGTGACTCTCTTTCTCCTTTCCCTCATTCAACCTGGACGACTGCTTCTGTCTCGATTTCTCTCGCACCCTCGCACTACTCAAGCGTATCCCTTAGTTTGGTGACTCAGCCGCCCCCTTGAGCTAAGCCACATACCGAGAGCTCGTTCGACTCCACTTTGAAAGAGAACAGCGGGTGGTCGCGTATTTTCCTTTTTCTCCTCTAGGAGCTAATGGCGTATTTTCCTCGAGACTGGGAGAAAGGAGCCCGAAAAAAGAAGGAGGAGGAGGGAGAGGGAGGAGGAGGAAGAAGAAGAGGGATAAAGGTAGCAGCGATTTTCGCATGCGAACCTCGTCGTCGTTGCATTATACGCCGTCGTCTCGTGCTTTTATGATCCCGAGACATGGAGGATTTATACTCCTGTTTTTACGAGGCTGGTAATGTTTGTCTCCCCCGAGCGTCCTCCTCGCCTGCTCCTTCTCTTCCTACTCATCGCCTTCTTACGACTGATTTCGAGGTGAATTGCGATTGATTTTTTTCGAGAAAATTTGAATTTTATCGAAGGCATGCTTAGCGGGAGTTTCATTTAAAACTCGAGCTTTTTTACTTTCTTGGCAAGTCTGTCTTTTTTTTCCTCTCGAAGTACCGAGGGAGGACATCGAATGTGTGGGTATTTCGAGACGAGGAATGGTGGATGGTTCCATGATAACTACAAGATTCAAGCAGTACCTATTTTCATGACTTGTTATTTTAAAGTTATCGGATAAATGTAAAAGCCAATTTTTATAAAAAATCCTCGCAGTATCTTAAGCAAAATATTGCAGTAGCATTAACAATACTTAAAGGAAAATCCATGTTTTTACGATTAATTCCAAGAAAATTTTAATTTTATCACGGTTTTAATAGCAGTACTTTCATGTACCATCCTCGCTATTTTTTTTATGAAAAAACACAATTTTATTTGTTCCTGAAGTAAGGGAATGGATGAAAGCGATGTTTATTGTTTGCTTGAAGAGCGAGAAGGAGGGGAGTAGTTATGTTTTCTTAGTCGTAAAGCTCAGCGAGATGAGTTGAGCAGGGAGAGTTATTGGAGTTCTTATTACGTTAAGGGGAGCGAAGAAGATTCATTTAAAGTTTATCGCGCATGAATATTATTCAGTTTTATCCGGATATGCGGCTCAGACTACCAAAATTAGCTCCAACTATCTGCGTATAGCTACTTAGAAAAGTTTACTTATATAATGTTTATACGGAAATTAGTTTACACGAATCGGTGAAGGAGAATATTGCTAAAAAATGTAAATGATACACTGTGCAACAACTGAAACACAGGATAATTGTCACGTTCAATCACGTACGATTTCCTCTTCAATTGTAACTGTGACCACAAACTCTGAATCTGACATTAAACTCAGTAGAATTTTCCATTCGGTTTTAGTTCAGTGATTCATTTCAATAAAAGGGTAGAAAAAGTAGAGTTGAGTTCAGAATTAGCATGTTTATTCACTCGTTATGTTAGATCACCGCTGAACGTGTATTCGCATTGACGAATCACTCGACGCGTTTACATGTTTCACTACACAATAAAACCCTTTCATTGATAATCTATTGGAGCCCCTGAAAATTTCTCTGTCCCCTGATACTGTTATAAATCTCTCCCCCTTGCAAACCTTTTCATTGTATAGCTTCCTCATACATAAAGCTTTGAAACAATGAAAAAAGTTTTTTTTTTGTGAAAGTAATTCTAATAAACAATTTATTTTCCCAAGCTAGTAAAACGCTTTACATTATTCATTTCAGCTCGCTATATTTATTTCGCTACTCGAATGGAATTCATTTTGAAACAAATTAATTCTAAAGTTTGATAAACAAAATAAATAGAAAATATTGATGTAATACAATTAAAGTAACGTTATAAATAAAACTTTTTAATATTTTGTATAATCTGTTCTATATGTATATGATATTCAAAATAAATTATTGTCATAAAATATTTTGTTTCTTAAAATATTGATTTCATAACAAAAACTAAACGTTAAGGTGTTTAGGATAGAAGAATAAAAGAGTATAAAATTATTCGTTTGAAGTTTTTGAATATACTTTATATACGTAGATATAAACATATTATACATATATATATACGTATATCCTCACGGTTAGCCCTAATTTATAAACATGTTTGTTCATCTGGGTACACATGTTTGTATGACCAGATGTGACTACATATGAGCTTAAATATAATTTTATATAGTCATGCATAATGGAAATAGTCTTTAGTGATACATGAATTTATACGGCTATGTATGAATAATTATGAATACATACATTCGATAGTGTACACACAACAAATATATGCCAAATGAAATTTCTGTTATGCCTCAAGAGTTGGTTTGACCTTACAGATTCGTCAATTTGGCCAGTAAAATACCTTTACCCACTCAGATGACACTTTTCGGTAGCTCCCAATTTCTATACATCATCGGTAAACTTTGAAAATGCAAAGTCCAGTATACATAGATTATATTTAACCGACTGTACAAGCAGCAAAAAGTGGATCACTATTATAGACCCCCGACCAAACTCGATTACAGTCAACAACGAATTAAAGCCAGTTATTCTTTCATTTATTCTACGATTCGATAGAAAAGCTGTACGAGTGCATCGTAAACTCGACAGCATAGCGCCTCTGTGGCGCGCACATACGAAGAAAGAAAAGGGAGAAAAGGCTGGTGGCACAATGTGAGCGATAGAGCGAAGCGAAAGGACTAACAAGCCAAAATAAACAGTCGACTGCCGATTCCCGGTTGTCGCAATATTTGTACTGCGCGTCTGTGTCGAAGGGAGAGAGCGAGAGTAGAGGACAATACCTTGGCAGCGTCTTGCCACTTAGCTCTTAGGTGGCTGGCCAACTTTTGTCCCCGGAGCAGCGCTAATGCCACGTTATTGCATAGAACTCGACCGATTCTGAGGCGATTTCCTACTTTCTAGATTATGCACTGCGAGGGATTTCGTCCTCTATTGGAAACTCTTCTATATCATTTTTCATCCTTACCCCAAATAATATATCTTACACTACATGCATTTGATCTTTTGAATAGTAATTAAGTAAAAATAAATAATTATAGGGTTAAAATAACCTAATAAACACATTGAAGAGCAAAAAAATTAGAACTAAACAAAACATTAATAGTGCAAGTCAGCAAGTCGTCGCAATAGGGACCAAAAATTACCTCCCAAGCTAAATTAACCAGACGAAAGTAAAATGATCCACGGGCGGTTGCATTTGTCCTCGCCGCACGAAGACTCAGCGACGTCACTTGGCTTGAGCTAATGATTTTCCATATATAAACTCAACACACAGGAGCTCCATAATTCGAAGGTACTGGAGTTAAGCGCTAAGGAACTCTGCTAGGGAAGGAGCCAAATTCTCTCCTTCCCTCCCCCCTGTCTAATTATAAATTAAGTTATTTTGCAAAGTGTAGCTTTTGCCAGAGTCAGGCAGCAGACACTGGAAAGCTGGAGCTGCAGCACTTGGTGTGTGAGAGAGAGAGAGAGAGAGACGGAGAAAGGGGAGAGCGAGAGGAGAGTCCTAGTGCGCGATTCACGGAGAAAGCGGTAATTCAGCCCCGACACCACGAAACGTCAAGCAGTTCCGTGGTCTTGTGGTCCTCGACCCGTAATGAATTAAGTTCGCATTGTTAATTACTCCTGGTTGTTTCGTCTATTTAAAGTGTTTCTTCTGTCCTTATACTCTCTCCGGCTCTTCCCCCTCTCCCCTCTTTTACATGTAGGAGTATGCATTAGCGAAGATTCAGTTACGGCGAGAGCTTCGTATATGCTCGTTTCTTCAACTTCTTTTCAATCTGTATTAGTAGCTGTTTATTGGCTATGACTGGAGAATCACTTTCTTTTAGAGCAGCAGTTGAATTGACGACCGCTATGATGTGTTGAGGCGATGTGTTCCAGGCCACATCAACGGGGAAATTTGTTTCAAGCGCTGAATTATGGGCCCGTTGAGTTTAAGAGCTTGGAGCATAGTTGTGTTATACCTCGCTGTTTACTTGATTCATTCGACGATTTATATGCAGCAATATAAATTAAATGTGTTCTCGCGAAAGTAGTATTACTGTGGATGGTAAGACTATAACATGAGAGGTTGTACATTTGTGTTGATCTAAATGAATTATTGTAATGGTAAAAAGAATTTGATCATGTGATTTTTCAAAATCATAAAGCTCTCGCTTTGTTAATTTGCTTATTTTGAAAGATATTCATTTTGATTGTGCAAAAAAAATTGACTGCCTTGAAAAAAGTTATTCAACACATTTAATTATAAATTCAATTTACAATTCTAAAGTAATTGGGAAACTTATATTTGATACCAAGAAATTAAACGACTATACATAGTTCCCAATCAATTAAAAAGTTCTTTGTCTGATCACTTAATTAATTTTTCCAATATCTGCAGAATACGGTTCGTTCTAAAACGCATAGAGTACATTTATTTTAAACGAAAAAAACTTTCCAAGCTATCTATACACATAGATAATTTAGCAACGTTTTGCCCTCATCAGCGCTTCGCTTCTTAACTACAAACTAACGTCTTTGTACTTTAAGTTTAAAATTTTCTTCTAAAATGGATATTGTTGGATTAGCGGACTTAAGGATTTTTGCGATCTTTAGTTTTTATATACTTGGGAACTTCTTCTCTTCTTTTCTACCTGTTTGTTTTTGTATTTTTCTGTGCAAGCTCACGTACGACTACGTTAACTACCCTCAACTTTCAACTACTTACTTACCCAACTTTTTCGCTTCCCCTACTCTCTACTATTGTATTTTCTTTTCACGTTACTTCACAATTTTCTATGCAGTTTTGAAATAAAGGAGATAAAAATGAGGGATACGATAAAAGTGGAATTTGCTTTTGAATTCTTCATTGGTGCAGTGAGATTTAGGTAGCTTCCGCCACTAATTATAAATTTCACCAAATTAAATGTGAAATATTTATTGTCCCATTTATTTTATTTATACACCAATAACTCTCATTAATATATAAAGTTTTTATTCTTTTAGAATATTAAGTCCAAAAATTTTTAACATGAATATAAAGGTTTTAAAAATCTTTTGAAATTTGTGATAGGCATTAAAATAAAAGTTTGGCACACCTGTAATACCTTCCTAAATATGAATTGATACATGTAGTTTTACATTGTTAACTAATCGTAAAATAAAACTGAATTGTAACGAAATATTTTAATATACTTTACCAAGCGATAAGAACACGGATTTCAGAAGCTGTTGTTTTACATTTATGTTCGACCTATTTTCAGCAATTTGCAAATGTATAATAAAGCGTTTTATATTTGTAACATAACCCTCGCTACAAACGCTGCTTCAAAAAAACTCATTGTATACACACGAATTGAAAAGTGCATTCATTTTCTTCGCCGATACTTTGCTTATATAGCTCTGTAAAGAAATATATATTATCCTTTTCGCCCAGAAACCTACTTTTAAGCTGTAGTATTTACGTATTTTCTTGTAGCGAGTAGCATCGTCAATAGTTGGAGGTCTCACGAGTATACGCTGTTGCAATGGCTGATTCATCGAATGCGCTCGGCACTCCGTCAGATTGTCTCTCCTGCCCTTAGCTTCCTGTGAATGTTCCTATAAGTGAGCCATTTCGTGCGCGCCCACGAGAGGAGGGAGAGAAACGCGTTTCTATAGTCCCGTCCTCCGCGGCATCGGCATGCGCTTCTCGGCTGCGACTATGATACGTCGACTGCTCGACATTCGAATGCAAATGTGCCGAGTTCTGCTCAAGCTTCAACCGTCTTTGTCCGCCGGCCTGACATTTTGGCGTGTATCGGGATCTTACGTGCCGAGCGACAAGGGTCGAAGATCTTTGGGAATGCCTGAGCCTCTTGTTCAGTGTTTAAATGTCGAGGAAATAAGGTGTGTATGGTATGATATTGTATGTGTTGTTTATGTATATTTTGAACAGAAATGATGCAATAGATGTTGCTTCAATGATAATATTTCTTTTTCAAGAAAAACATGTATTCATTCTTGATATATTTATTACCCATACCATTATTGTTGATAACATACATAAATCTTACGAGTCTGATAATTAGCATAAGGTCACTCTATCAGTTTACATCCTACTATATATTATTGTGCATGCAGTAGTAAGAAAAGATGAAATGCCAGTACCATCATGAAATGATCTTATTGATTGCGTTTTGCTTCCTTATAAAAGAAGCTTTGTAATCATGAAAAAATTTTTTTTCCAAAAGGTGAAAGAGGACACTTTTTAAGGATTTTTACATAAAATAAGAAAAAATTTTTATTTGTGTGTATGTTAGTGTGTATGTTAGGTGGGTCGAGTAGCTTTTCTGGGCCTACATGCGATCTATTTTCTACTCGTCATGAATGCATGACACAAGTCTGTTACACTACCTGCAGCTTTGCCTTGCTGTTAGCGGTCCAGCATGGCGTAGATGTAGATTTGCGGCGGCCATGTTAATGTCGGATGGACTTTGTATCAACCCTGACAGTAGGCCTACATTCACACCTTGCTATCGACACGGCTTGGTGTAAATGCTAGTATTGAGCAGTGACGAAAGAACCTCGACAGACCACAGGTGGGACGAATAGGTTTTCTGAGGCTACTTGTGATCTTTTGGCTATTAGTCGAGTAGTAAGATATCCTTTGAATTCCAACGAGTGGTGTGGAAACACTTCCAAGCCGAAAAATGTAAAATATTGATTTAAACTCACAAGGGGAACCCGAGGAGTACGGGAAACCGATTTCGATGAAACTTTACAGAGACATTCTTTGATATCTTTTGTAATATTCTCTACGATATATATTGGCCTTGCAATAAAGGTGTTTTTTGCCTAGCGGGCTGAAAGTGCCACTTTCTCTCCCGGGGCCGGTTTGAGACAGTGCCAATTTCATTGTCATTGTCATTTACATGCGATCTGAGACCATTCTTACTTTTCCTCCCTAGGTATGTAATATACTATAAAACAACCATGATTTCTCATATATTTTGATAAAATGGGCATTAACTCTGGACCCAGGGCCCATTTGACTAAAATACGAGACAGGTATCTGATATTTTTGATCAAAGTTTAAAACAAAATTCTACATTCTCTGTATGTATCAAAGAATATTCTATTAAAAAGTCAATATGACAATATGACTACGTACGTACATTTTTAGCTCTCCTTTGTCGGACTATAACTAAAAAATAAAGTTGGTATGGACTATTTATATACCATAAGATGAAGGAGTGAAGGGGTTTAATAAAAACATATATGTCATTAAAAATTAAGTTTTTATAAAATAAATATACATAAATAGGGGGATGTTCAAAGGACTTTTTACAAATTTATAATCTATCAATATAAAATAGATATTTGAACAATATGTGATATATGAACAATAGTTGAAGATACATTAGTTCGGAGAGAACTACGTGTTTTTTTTTGTTTGACGTATTTCCAATGCTTTTAGTAATTTCAGGAATAGGAAGAAAATATGTAATTTTTATAAACAATAATGAAACTGACAATCGTTTTAAAAATCTTTCAAATGTATAAATAAATGTTATATTTGAAATATATACTATACATATATAGGAACGATAAATTAATCTAGAGGAAGCAACATGGCAATGAATTAGCAGCGTTTTTTAAATGGTTCTTATGCATTCAAAAATTTCTCAGTACCACAACGCATTTTCTGTATATGAACAACCGAAACAGATTGATCAGTAAACAAGACCAATGCTCAAAAAGTTCGCCACGTTCCCGTATTAAGCTCCAATGAAGCGTATAATTCTTCGGCATCCTTCCTCTAATTCCGAATGAATCCTCGGGAATCGTGCCTCATCGCGCGCCGACGGTAATTATACACCCCAACCGAGCGTCATAGCTCATAGAGAGAAAGAGAAAAGGAGAGGCAGAGAGAGAGAGAGAGAGAGAGAGAGATTGGCGTCTTTCCATTATGCGCAACACGCAAGAATCTCTCTCTCTCTCTCTCTCTCTCTCTCTGGGGCTACTCCACCCACTCGCCGTCTCGTTTGAATGGCCGCAATGAGTGGGAAGGAAATGTCGGCGGGGCAGGAGAAGTAGGAGAAGAGACAGAGTGAGCTGCAGTTTGCCTTTCGCCTTTGTGCCGCTGACTGTTTACCGGATAACGACTGGATAATGCCGGCTAATTTCCGGGTATAATGCTGGGGACATTGTGCGCGAGAGAGACTAGTCGCGAGCCGAGCAGCAGCAGCGTAACCTCGTTGCGGCCGTCGCTGCCGTCGTCGTCGCCGTGTCTTCCGCACGATGCACACGCGTCTTTTCACTGCTTGGCTTAGCTTGTGTGGATCTGGATACACGCGCACACATAGATATAGAGGCGCGTCTCGCTCGTTTTCCACCGACTATTCCGGGTGTATAATTGGCACGACACACCGAAGCGCTTCCATCGATCTTGGAATATTTGTGCAAGATGTCACAGCGCTTATTCTAGAAATTCCTTCAGTTATGAAATATGCTATCGGTGCAGCTTCATGGAAACGTTATTTAAAACCTTTATGAATGAATTTGTGTACTGAAGGAAGTTTGCTGGGCAATTGGAAATACGATTTTTTTTTATTTGTGTTAATTTAATGTAAATCAAAGAAAAGTGGGATTTTATACTTATGCATATATATATTTTATATTAGAATTTTGTAATAGCAAATGTCAGAAGTAACTCCTTAAATTGTAACGCTTTTTTTCGAACTTTTTCTTTAATTAAAAAACTTTGTTTTTAAATCCATGCTTTTCGGTTGTTTTATCGCCAATGGAATAGGTTGAATGTCCTAATTTCTATTCACGAACCTATTTCTATTCATTACGTATTTTTTATGTTATTATAAATATCAAATCTATTTCTAAACCATCAAAACATTCACGGATAATTCAATGAAAATATATAATAATTCAAAAGTATTACTTATAAGGTCATAAAGTAAATACAGCACCTAAGAAAAATTACTATTATATGAGCAGAAATTGGGACAATCACTTTAGTGATCTCAACTATGGCTGAATAAATTTGATTAGTTTTGGCAAAATTGTTGGGTCGTTGAAATCAATAGATTCCTACCCTGGAAAGGTTTTATACTTGCACGAACAATAAAATCACCTATAATTCACTTTACTACTTCGAACTCTCTTACGTCGTTACAATATTTAGTCATTTAAAAATCGCTGCCAAAGACACGATCCTTTGCTGTTATTAACTTTATTTTTGTTAATCAGGTATTGCAACATATGTTATAAACTTTTTAACCAATAAATAAATAGGGATCAGTATTGACAATTTTTTTTTCTTTATCATTCACCTACTCAGTTTTCAGATGCAGTATATTTAAATTAATTTTGCAATAAATTTAACAAATCATAATATAACTGTTGCATAATGTAGTTTGTAATATATATATATAACTTTTTAAAAATTTTGAAAGAATTTATGTAAAAATAAGTAACTAGTTGTTATTAAAATTGTTAATTTTGGTATAGAATTTATTTAATATATTAATTTATCATTAATTGTAAAATATATACTAGTGTAAGCGGATGTGTCACATTTGGAGAATAGGTTTCAGAAACAAGTACGAAATAATTGAAAACTTTTTTCTCAATTTTCTCAACCAATCAGAAAATGCTTCAAATATTTACAATCAAAAACCCATGGTTTTTTTAATGCAGGGATTATATTTATCAGAAAAATTTGAATCATGATTTTTGAGAATATAAAAAAAAAACAAAAAAAAAGCGGATTGAGGTAGGTCTATTTGCCAAATTCTTCAAAAAAAAAATTTCCACTCTTAAAGTGATTCAACTGCCTCGTACATTTTCCAGGCTATCTTTTATATTCCCTTTAACATAATATCGAGCGAGATATCTCTCCTGCGCAGCCGCTTAAAAAAGTTCATCGGGGCCACTGCTGCGCGCGCTCTGGCATAAGGTAAAATTCACTTTGGCTAGTCATGAATAAGCTTCTTTGCTACCTATAAAATGCTCTCTCTTATTCATTTTTTAAAACCTACCGTTTGTCGTTATTTTTGCGAAAACCATATTCTCTATTAAAATATTTTAAAGTATTACAAAGTGGTAATGGTAAAAATTACATTTTTCTGCGCTAGTATTTATTAAATTGTACAATATATTATTTCGTTAGACTTGGCTCTATTTCTCTCCAAATTGATTGTTTGTGTTCAGTAGGCTGAATTGATTACGTATAACCATCATTAAGTTTCATCGAATTGGAAAAATGAATCGTCAAGGATAGACAAATTCGTTTAAACCCGCGTCGAGTTTAATTTCATTATCTGACTTACTCGGACTTGGCACCTTTATCGGACCTTTGCGGCCAAAATTTACCGCATTACGCTGTGAAATCACAACCATCTTGACTTGGAGGTTTCACGCGAACCGCTCATTTTTCCCTTTCTAATGTTACCACTGTGCATTAAGTACTGTTTCACACGACTCATTTTTGTGCTAGAAAAGTACACGTAACAAATAGAATTTAAGATTTTTGTAAAAATTGCCTCAATAGTTATAAACGACTAAAACTGCAATGCATTCGTCATCATTGTTATAACGATGAAAATTCGATAACAATTATACTCATGTCGACTTTGGCTCTAATAACCGCTTATATGTGTTATAATTATTTTACATTGATCCAATTTTATGTTACTTTCCAACGATAATAATAAAGTTTTCTTCATTAACCACGGTAAAAACTTTAATCAATACGATCTTACAGTTTGTTATTCAATTATGTACATCGCCACAAAACTTTACCGCGGCTCATTTAACTTATAAGCATCGCACTTCCAGCTACCAATAAAGATACATTGAAGCTTACAAACATAATCAGCTGATAAAGTAAATGCATGAGGCGTAAAAATCATAACCATCATTGTAATCTTCTGAGAACATCGCTAAGCAGTCAACGTAATATCATCGGCTCGCCTTGTTCTTTTATAATGCACATACATACCTGCCAACATCGTTGTCGTCGTCGTCTAGGCAAACGCGGTCGTAACCATTACTGCACCACTGCTACATTCGCCTCGTATAATGAGAGCTGTTGTTGTGTGAAAACGCGTCCAGAGACCAGTACAGCAGCCAGTATTCGGTCATTATTTTAATTAATATTGCGTCTATCGCGACGAAAGGTAGCTTTATTCTGCACCTTAGATGATTCTCAGGCTTCTTGGCCCCAAGTGAGAACAAGTGTTCGCGTTCTCGTTTAATCGAGACTGTTATTTCGATGCGCTGAATAATTTAATTATTGCGCTTAGCTTATAGACTGATCCTTAAATTAATGGTTTGTTGGCATGCACTTACGTGATTTTCATCGTTTTGTACTTAAGAAAACATTTCCCGCTAGAATTATCATCGCAATTTGCACAATCCACAGTATGCCAGCAGCTTATGAAGCAGAATATTGTTTAAATAAATTTATAGAAATAGATTCTTTGCAATCTAATCTTATTTCTTACACTCGAGGTCATCATAAAGTACTATAAATGCAAATATTTGACATTCGAGAATCGTATTTCCCCCATCGATAATAAAATTTTAAATCACTGGCCCGGAAAAAAAGAAAAATAATATAGAGATGCAGCGATAGCATTGAAAAAAGGGGGGACCAAAAAACTATATCCGCGGGATTTTTCACGTGAGAAAAACGACACCCAACATTCCCACCAAGAATTCAGGGAATGCCACCATGATGCCGATAAAACAGATGCGAACAACCGACCAACAGCAGCAAGCAGTAGCAACAGCAGCAGCAAGAGACAGAGTGCAAGTGAGTTTCCGTGCAAAAGGAGAGGGAAGGCTGACACGGCCAAGCTCCACTTTGAGGTCTGACGCGAAAGGAATTTCGCGTGCGACTGCCGCGAATACCTAAAAGCTTACGACGAATACTTTCGCTCAGTCAGTGGTTACAGGCTTTCCGCTCTCGCAAGCTTCTGCTGCCGTTAGACACACTCGCATCGCGCGTGAATCATCCAGTCGCTCGTGAACGACTCTACCACCGGACACACGCGTATACTTTTATAATTTTATTTCTAGCCTTGTTTCTGCATTGCACCATGCTAATTTCGCACTGCTGCACGTGTTCTAGTAGCGCTTTGTACCTGAGCCAAATCTTTTTGCTATTGTTTTTCCTGATTTTTGTGGCACTGAGGCAAAAAACAATAATCACAGCCTTTGGAATTTTTCCCTGAATAACTATTGTACGAAACTAACGCTATTCCATGAACGGTTAAAAGACATCTGAATTCTTAAAGAAATTTTCTAGTTTTAGCTCAAGGATAATTCCAAAAAGTGTATTCCAATTAATATCCAAAAAGCTGATAGGACGCATTTAATTGTTAATACTTTTGAACGTTTCTAAACATCGCAGTTCTCGCGAGACGGACGATCATGACTAGTTCCGAAAGGGGCAACACATCGCTCTTTTTAATATTTAATGCATCGATTCAAAATTGCAGGCGACATGTAGCTCTCGAGCCCTACGCTGCATACGTAATGCGAAAAGGCAACACGTATACATGCACACACGACCAGTCTCTCTCTCTCTCTATATATATATCTCTCGATATAATTCAGCACGGCTCTCTACAGTGCGGAGGCTTGTTCTAGTACATTTTGCCGGATGCATAAAATGGACGGAAGGCCTCGTCGGCGGCGTTTCTCTCTCATTCTACCGTTCTGCCTATTTTACATGGGGAGGGAGGGTAGATACGCGTACGCGTTCGCATTTTCGCGTCGCGATAAAATGCCGCTCGATCTCCATCGAGGCGCAATTTCAGCCACGGGTAATTACGCCGAGCTCTCTTGTACAACCGGATTTTCTATCCTTTATTTTGCAACCTCTTTCGATATTTTACAGAATTGATTTTCTTTTTTGTTTTTCAATTTAATTAATTTTAAGAGATTTCGTCGAGCTGCGCAAATTCAAAATAGTGTGCCAAAATTCTGTAGATGAATTCTGTCTTTACTTGATCCTCTTCTCTCTCACTCGCTCTTTTAATAGATTGGTCTGATCATCGTTCGTTCAAGAAGATGAGGAGTGTTCAAACTTACTTCACCGTAAAATGACTGGCAGAAGGGAAAGGGGAGCGAAAAGAGAAGAAACCAGTTGGAAAGAGGGAGAGCGTGGAGGAGTAGAATCTTGGAGAAGCGACCAATTCGATTTGACTATCTCCACGTACCCAAAGCGAGGACGTTTACATCCCTCGAGTCTACATACATGAAGTATGCGTATAGGTGTGCCTATGCGTGGGTAAGTGTGCGACAAGATAGACGTCTGCAATCTTAAGTAGTGAAACTCGAGCGCCACATTGAACGTGTACGTCTAGTTTTTTTTACTTTTCGATTTCTTTTAAACAGTTTCTCTTCTTATATCTTGCTTGAAATGTTCCATAGGTCGGGATTATCGCAAACTTCAACGTTAATCTTTTTAAGAGAGATAATTATTTTATTTGACAATGACAACCTCAACTACTCCAAGGATGTTTTCTTTTTTGAAAGAGTAAATAATCCATTCAGATATTTCATTTTGACAATTCCTGCATTCGTTGTCGAGGTATTTTCCCTCATCGATCATCCACCGATTACCTCCATTAGAACTCGCGTCAGTTTCTCGCCCAACTTCGACCCGTAAGCTTCCGCTGATCAAATTTTCAGTTTCAATTTCCAAAAGTTCCACACCAATCTTCTTATCACTCTTCGCGCCCCCCGTTGCCGCAATAAATTCTGACGATCAGCCAACCCTCGCTAAATTCCGCACTCCCGCGTTTCACTTATCTTTACTTAATTTCGCATTTTTGCCATCATAAACTAGTATGCGCGCGTGGCTTCACCTCCTCCCCGATCCCTCTGCCTCCACCCCTCTCGTGTATAGAGATTAAACGGAAATTGCGCTGGAACACCGCGCGCGATTTCGCTCTCCCTATGTACATATATACCCTCTAAATGGAGTATACGTATACACGGGCGTATATATATATTCGAAGCGATGCGATGCAGGAGGTGCGCCACGGCATCAGGCTACATCGGATAGAATCCAACGGGACTCGACTTAATAACAGACGCCGGAAGTAGTGCACTGGGTTTTAGAGGTCTCCGTCTCTGTCTCTGTCTACCTCCCTCTCTTTTCCCCTCTCCCTACTCTGTTACCTCTTGGCTGTGCGCTGCAGGAGGTAATATGCAGACGTCGCCGAGGTCGTCTTCGCAGTCAAGGCTTTGGTGTTTGTTAAGGCTTGCCTCCTTGATTATACTATACTAGGTGTAACGAATACCATGAGATCAAATTGGGGATGGATTGTTCACATGATTAAATTCGATGGATATCGTTGTAGTTGGTGTTTGGGATTCGAAATTAATCAGGTCATTTAATCTGTCGGCACAATAGTGTCGAAATATCATGAGTGTTGTGATCCGATCTTTGCTAGATTAACGTCTACGATTGAGGAAAATACAATTTTCTACTTAGATTTAACGAAATCCTCCTAATTTTTTGAACTTCTTTGCAATTTTGAGTTTCCGATATTGTTAAAATCCAGAAAATAGTTTATACAAATATTGTTGAGTGAATTTCATATTATGATGATCTCTTCTCATTTTTAGACAAACGGCGTAAGTTAAGTAAGTAGTTGCCAAGATATTTCAAATAATAGTATATTTCAAATAAATGAATTAATTTACTTATAAAAATCAATTTAGTAATTGATCCTATAATTGTATCTTGCAACTTTATCATCTACCGTAAGAATGAATTTACCGACACTCTATATATGTATCATCGTACATAAACAGGCAGGTAGCTGGCGCATCAGAGCAGGAAGATGTTGCAGATTCGATTTTCCTCTATTAAACAAAATGACAGCATAACATATTTAATCGTTTAATTGTACCTGCACTCTAAACCCTAAAGAGTAAAAATTGGCGCAAAAAAGTAGAAATTTTGTGATTCTCCCTTTTCAAAAGTAGAAAAAACTAGAAT
>UELU01121395.1:43897-59528 GCA_900490025.1 Megastigmus dorsalis | reverse complement strand
ATCAAGAGAGACACGATAAAGTTATCCTGCAACATGACAATGCTCGGCCACATGTCGCAAAACCCGTCAAGACATACTTGGAAACCCTAAAATGGGAAGTCTTACCCCACCCGCCGTACTCTCCAGACATTGCTCCTTCCGAGTACCATTTGTTCCGATCGATGGCGCATGGCCTAGCTGAGCAGCATTTCCATTCTTATGAAGAAGTCAAAGAATGGATCGATTTGTGGATCGCCTCAAAAGACGCATCGTTTTTTCGAGATGGTATCCGACAATTGCCCGAAAGATGGCAAAAAGTAGTGGCTAGCGACGGACAGTACTTTGAATCATAAACAGCTAATCACTTTTTCAGAATAAAGCCTCAAATTTTCGAAAAAATCGGCGGAAGCAAAGTTGTGTACCTAATAATAAAATGATTTAAGATAAGCGCAATATCGTATCGAGAAATACCCTCTAGCAAATCATACATAACGTCGACTGATATGTTTTTTGTCATATGAAAATGATTTATTTTATGAAAAACGCATTCATCTTTAATGCCTGTAGTTTTAGGATCGTTTTTTGATAAAAGAAAGTCGTAGTTATCAACAGTACGGAGTTTACAATCTATTTCCCGAAAAACTTTATTCTTTTCTGATTGTGTAATAAGACAATGCTGACAAAATACATTAGCTTTAAAACTTTCTGACGGCCCTAAGATAGAGTGAATGCCAAGGTTACCACCTACAAGTTGTACAACTTCAAAGTAAATCTTAGGTGATCCAGAAGTTAACTGTAATTCGATGCCAAAGTCATTTAAAAAATTTAACTCTTCAATTGCTTTTGCAAAAATAATTTGATTTTTAAAAACTTGTCGGTCTAATGTATTAAAAAGGACGAACAAAAATATATTCTAACTAGCTTGATATTGCAGTGGTAGAACAGAAATGCTAATATATACAGCTCCAGTTTTTGCCAAACTTTTGTGCGAGCCCAAATGGTTGTTAATTTCATAGTCATCGAAATAAAGAATGATTGGAAGCACAATCTTATTATTAAAAGTTAAAGACCTATTTTTCCAAAAAGTTCCCTGAATAAAATTACTTATGGTTTCATTATTACAATTTAAATTCTTTATATATTCCATTATTTCGTGAAACATTCCAGGTAATTCAAAAAATCATTTTAAGACCCTGCGCAAAGGAATAAACTGTGCATTAACCCGAACATGAACTAAAGTTTGAACTGAATTTATTTTTCTATATTCTTCTCTTTCACCTATACTGTAACTTTCAGGACATATAAGTTTTTTTCTTTTAAATTTTGAAAAACGTATTGCTTCAGTATCAGTTTGCGATAAACAGTTAGAAAATGTATCAAGTAATTTATTCAAATGATCTGATTCTTCAAAATGAGAAGAGATTTATTTTTTCAAAATAAATGACATTTCTTTTAACATAATTTTTGTTTCACAAATAATCTCATTGATACATTTTCGAGAAACGTTTTTTAAATTACACAAGGTAGCAGCATAATGTAAACTTATATCATTTATAGAGTTTTCCCATGATTGCCTACTATCATTCTCTTCTAACGGTTTTGATTCTAACAAATCTAATTCATCAATTAATGAATCACTAGAATCATACTGAGAATCATTAAATATTTCCGTATGACTATGAATCAAATTCGAAGTATCTAATGGAATAGATTTTGTTTCTGACGAAGATAAAATGTGCTTTTGCTGAATATATTTTCGAAAAGAGTAATAATAAGAATAAAGTCTATCGCAACTTTTAAAAAAACATCTAAAATTATTAGAAAGCTTATGAGATTGATAAATATGTGTTAAAAGTAAGTCCAGATTATCAAATGAGCATTGTCAATATGAACAAGATATTGTTTCCATCTTGGAAAATTTACGCTTTCAATATTTGTGTCCAAATTTCAATATTTGTTTAAGTTTAATAATCTTTCAATATTTGTTTCAAGTGTCCTAAAAGAATGTTCATTTGAACATTAACTACGTCTGTTGGCAGATTAATTTTAAACAAGTTCTTTTGCAGAAATACCCAAATAGATTGTGCATTCTCTGGATAAAAGCAATCTAAGCTAAAATATATTTTTAAAACTAAATTTATCGCATCTAAAGGTGCATTGACGTCATACAGTTGTTCGTTCACAACAACATAATAATTCTCAATGCGAACTACTGTAGTTTAGGCTGTATATCGCTAGCAGTCTGTAGAAAATAATATCTATTAATTTATTAAATGGACTAATTATTATGCAAACATACATAAAAATATTTAAATACACAGATAAAGCATTTTAGAAAATTAAAAGTAAATGGATAGTGAATTTATGTGGGCGTAACTCTAAAAATATACCCTTTATTTTATTTTAATCAATTATTATAAATTATATAAGACAATTGATAAGATAAAATTTCAAGTATTTGAAAATACATTTTTAATTAATTTGTTTTTCCTAATCTACACTTTTTAAAATGCTTTCCAAGTTTTTATTTTATATTTTTCAATTGAAAATAAATGAAACTTTAATAACTTACAAAGCTAACTGATAAAATTTACCTTCTACATGAAGCATGATTATTAAATTTAATTTTATTTAACTTTACTCAATTGTCCGATTTGAATATTGCTTACCTTATCGGTCTCTATTTCTTCTGTCATATTTAAGGTTATGAAAATCAAAAATACTGAGATAAAGAAAGAAAGGTTAGATTCACATTTCTGTACACAAAATTAATACAGACTGAATGAATGAAAAATATAGATAAATTTAATTAGTTAATATACTAGTTGATTTATACCTACTTGATTGGATAAGTAAGGAATCTGCTATCGGTATTTTGTAAAAAATTTTTGTCTCGCGAATTTGATCTCCCGGCAACGTCCATACCACGCTGAATACACCAGTTCTCGTCCGATCACTGAAGTTAAGCAGCATTGGGCGCGGTTAGTACTTGGATGGGTGACCGCTTGGGAACCCCGCGTGCTGTTGCCTCTCTTTTTTTTCATTTTGCATCCTTTATTAACCCATCCTTTATTTTACATTTTTAATCTGATATTTCAAAATAAGCAATAAAGCCTAATTTCTAATTTCTGGAAGTGTAATAGACATCTTAAACGCGGCGCGATTCTAATATGAGTGTGCAGGTAGTTGAATTCCATTTATCTATAAGAAGTCCGTATTAGTATAACTATTCAGCACCTTATTATCGAAGATTGTATGGCACAGTTGAAAAAAGTTTTTTTAATTTATTGTGTGCTTTATTATATACAACTACAATATACATCAGAGAACTTGGATAGTTCAATCATTTTCATCTATCGATTCAACATAACAAACTATACAGTTCGTCAATATTTTCTGAAAGTATTAGCTTTGGTAAATTATTTTATCTGCCTCTCCTTTTCGTTGTTCAAAATTTTTCTTCTCGAGACCTTTCCTTGCTTTACTCAAAAAACTTAATTTTAATAAAGTTTTAATGTCCAATCGAATTCAAAGTATAAACTAATCGATATTTACGCAATAGATGAGCATATAGATATAATCAGATTTTAATAGAATCGTGTGCCAATGGTGCCAGTTATAATATAAATATTTAGTAAATATGAATTTGCATTCATTATCAGGAACACCAAAAACCCCCGAGTAACAATTTACAACCCAATAATTTAATATAAAAAGCGTTTATAAATTGTTTCATTTTTTATGACACACACACTTAACCACTTATTTCAAATTAATTCCGGGTTTTCCCTGTGCTTACTTAAAAACTAAGAAATACAAAAAAAGTTTTAAGATATATTTAATTTAAAAAAAAAAAATTATTTTTTTATAACCCGAAATGTGAAAAGTTATGCGGATATGCCCATATGCATAAATCATTGCGTACGTACTATTTGAATAGATTACTATATCTGTGGCTTGCAGGTCCTCGTACACGATGATTAACACTCGAGTACTGAAATTGCATTTTACTACTCGAGTAGTAATATATTACTTGTAAAGATTCAATATAAAATTTAATATAAGTTTACTGGATTAAAGAAATACTTGTTTAGATATTGGATTAGTTACCTATTATGTTGAGTGAGATTGTTTGGGTTTGTCAATTTATTTCGTATGTTCGCTATACGCGGGCTTACAAGTTTAAACATACATGTTTCAACAAGTTTTTCCGCGCTGCCGCCGAAAATGTCTCGCCGCGCGAGCGCGTTCATTACTCAGTTTGCAAGTAGCCGGATGAGAGCTTCTTTAATTGAAAAATAGTTATCGTAATAAAGTTTAAATATTAAAAAAAGTATAGAGGAAATTATTACATAATAACAAAATGGAGAAGAAAGGGATACGCTTGTTATTTTCACGAACTTTTAATTGCAATTTGTGTATTATTTGTCAAGAGGGTGTTAGTTTAACAAGCACTGAGAATGGCTGTAATCGCATTCGTGAAGCAGCAAAGGAAAGGAAAGACATTGTTTTAGAAAGATTAGAAAATTTTTCTATCACATGACAAATAATTGTTATAAAAAATATACAATGAAAAGTAAAATAAAAGAAGCGGTAAAAAAATTATTGAAAAGTGAAAACACCACAGTGACTGAACATAGTGCCCCATTATAGTATTAATGAAACCCATGCTAAAACTTGGTTTCGAGTGACTCGGTTAACGGATATTTCGGTTAAAATGAAAGTTGCAGAGGTAACATACAAATTTTCTAATGAAATGAAAGCAAATAAATTGATAATGTCAGCGAAATTTTTTAAAAATGAGGTGTGGGAAAGAGTAGCGCATTATGAGAACGGTAAAGATATTGTAAATAGTAGTATTATTTATCATTTGAATTGCTTGCAAGCTTTCGAAATGAAATATGCTCGGGCTTTTGAAAATGCACGCGATAAAAGTAAAACTAAAATCGATACATTGGAGGATTCTCACGACGTGGATATCAATTGTATTAATGAAAATTTTGAAGTAGAATCAAAGAGGAGCGACGGGAAAGAAAAAGTAACATAAAAAATAGATTTTATCAAAAAAGTTACAGATGATATATTGCCTCATGTCATAAATGGTAAAGTTTATTCTCTGGCAGAAGTGCGTAATATAATTAATATTTCATATAATCTAGATTCGCCCATTCGAAATTCTGATGTAAAAAATATCTCTCTTCAAATTACCAAAATTACATAAAATTTTATATTCCTAAGCAAGCTAATCAAGCTACATTATTTTACCCCAGTCCATTGTCAATTGATGATTTAATAGATAATATTTTAATAAATCAGCGGAAATTTTCAATAAAAGAAAGTGCTGAACTACTTCGAAACTGCTTAAAAGACTACAACTTTAATTTGAGTGATAAATTTTGCGATGCAACTGATTTACAAAAATCTTGGGAAAACATTGAAATGCCCGATTTGCTTTTAACGTTTTTTTCATCTCTGTTTAATTTTAGTAAAAGGAACTTCCTTAGTACTTCTATGAATAATTTCGAAGACGCTGAATTGGAAAACGAAAATACGCCCGATTTTTCACCAAAAAAGAGACTTAAAATAATGACACCATTGCACATAATGATACGTATTGCAAACTACGCGATTTTTTAATCAAGTAACGATGTATCCCTACCTGCTCATTTAAGTTCCAATGAGTACACTACTGCCCCTTTGACAATTTTGACCATCTGGAATGTAAGAATCTGGTATACAAGGATCTCATGACACAGTGTCGGTCTTATTTCAAAATGATACATCACGTGTCCGAAGTAAACTCAATATTTCGGATACTACAATAAATCTTCGCAATAGATGCTTAAAAAGCAGCTTAGAATGTCAACAATTGAAGGAATTTAGAAAGCCAACGGCGTCTATTGCTTTCCCCCCGCAATGTATAATTAAATTACCAGATGCACCTATTAATTCATCTGTATTTCCTAAATTAGCCTCTATTATTTGTGTCGAATGGATTTAAATTAAATAACTGAGAAAATGATATTTCCGAAAAAACAAGAAATACTTTCTTGGCCTGCATTTAATTCTTTTATATATAAAGATGATCGTCCAATACAAATGGCAGGGTTTTTACCTATTTTACCTTATCCAGTTACTGATTACAGTACTGTGTATACTGCTATGTGCAATTTCAAGTGTATATTAAATCAGCTCAATCAGAAACAATTGGCTTGGGTGTATCACATTGCCCGGCAAATAAAATTTCTTTGCGATAATGAATTTAAAAATATATTTTTAATGCTCGGTAGTTTCCATTTATACAAAGTAGTTCTTCTACTACTCGAGTAGTTATAATATATTATTACTATTTTCTAACATTCCCTAAATTTCCGTATATTTAACAAGTTAATGTTTTCAAAGATCTTATAAAAATGTTGTTCTCGATTAGATGTCCACTCTCTCTTTGCAGTAATATTTCACCAGCAAAGCAAAAGCAACTATCAGCAATATCCAGATTCTATATACATAATCCCAAAAAGGGAGAAATCTCACATGTTGATAAAGTATTTGCTGATCGCATCCTATATGCAGAAGAGATAAAGATTAATGCAAGCACCGCTGGTTTATGGGTCAAGCTTTGCTGCTCGTTAAAGTAGTCCCCGCGATCATCAGAGTAAGACTGCACACTAAAGGATATTCCCTCGACTAGATAGACGTTCAACATTTTCTTTCACATTTTCGACGCTGCTCGCTTTCGTCGCACTTCACCGGAGCCTAACTGTGCATTCGAGCAGAAAAGCAAATGAGGTCTTAAACAATTTTCTTGTATGTTCGGAAACCTTGCAGCGCCATTTGATGAGTTGACAAAAATGTCCTGTAAATAGCTTAGGTTCTGCACAAGTTGCAAAAATGTTCATTATTTTATTGAAATCAAGATAACGTTAACTAAATATTAATATTACTTGATAATAATTTAAGTATTTTTAATCCTAAGATTCGATTGTATAATAGATATAAAAGTCGAAAAGAGTTAAATGAGTCTTCTTTAAGCTACAAATGAGTCGTTATTTCTGAATTATTGTAGTAATCGATTAACGCGAAAAATTTAACATAACTTTCTCATAACTGGTGACATCAATCATTTAAGTTCACTCCATATTACATGCAAATTTAAAAGTATTTACATTCTGCATACTTCTGACAACTTTTCACCGATTCTGTGAAATTCATATCTTGACATCGATTTCAATCATTTTTCGTATGGTTCACGGAATATACGGAACAATATTTCTATTTTATATCTATTTCGTTAAAAAATGTTGCGCAAAAATAAGTGATGTATTACAAATAAATAAAAGTATAGCGAAATATTAAAATATCAGTAATATCTGATATATATAAAACTATATTTGGTCTGTATACATCCTCGTTGCGTCTGCGAGACGAATAGCCGAGTAGGGAGAGCGAATGTGGCACCGCGTGTCGACGCGTGTATATGGGAATAACTCGGAATAACTAGCCGAGTGGTATAGTTAGTTGTCTTACGGAGCTGCTCAAAGTCTCTGCTATTATCAATCTCTTGTAAGAACGTTTATTCTAATAAAGTTACATTTATTTGTTCTAAACAATTAATATATCACAGACTTTCATTTATTAACTTATCAGCTGTAGCACGAAATTTAGTCAGTCGCAAATCATTTGGAATTAATTATTGTCCGTTAACGCAATAAATCTATAAAATCATCCACTTGCTTCAACATCAAGTGCTCTGATGTACTGCAGTCCTTTAGTTCAGCGCAAAAGGCTACAAGTATTATATTTTACTCTCGTTATAAAAGTTGATGGAAGCGGATAGGATTAGAGGAAAGAAAAAGTAGTTTATTTACAGAAGGTATATCTCGAAAGGGTCGTCGAAAAAAGCGTCAATCGTGCATTGACTGCAAATGCATTAAGAAAGAGGCTCAAGTGTTTCAAGCATGATTGAATGCAGCAGCAGCAGCAGCAGCAGCGGGCAACTGGTTCATTTGCGCTTATTGCTTGGAATTGAAGTCCGATGAGCGCAGGACCGCAGTGCGAGTGCACAGCTATATATACATATATAAGAAATCGAAATAAGAGAACGAAGAGCTCGCGGAGTAGCTGCGGTGGCCGCGCGCAGTTCGAATTGGACAAATGGCGCATCGGGGAGAGCGAATCGAGGCTTTTCTGGTGCATCGCGCGAGCCTTTTGGGAGCTTCCGCAAGTCCGCAGCAGCAGGTTAAGTTTGAAAAGAGCTGGGGGCCGGTGGCGGTGGGTGGGGGGAGGGGGTTGGGAATGGAGAGGAAACAAAGGGGCAAGTACAGCTGCAGAGAGAGAGAGAGAGAGAGAGAGACAGAGAGAGAGAGAGAGAGCGCACGAAGCTAGCAGAGTCTCGAGGAAGCGCGCTCGTGGCTCATCTGCAAGTCAAAGCGAAGGAGAGTCGAGAGCGGCTGCGGCTCTCCAATTAGGAGCGATGGCCTCTTCAGTTGCGCTGCGGTTTCGCTGCCAAAAATACACTGCGCGGCGCATCGCCTGCAGGATACATACCGGCACCCGCGAGCTCTTGAATACATTAATGGAAAATCGCCATTCGACCGCCCCGAGCGTCTTTTCCTTTTGTTCCCCGGCGCGTCGGATGGTTCGCTGTATACCGCTGCAGGATCGCTTCTCTCACGGCCGCGCGATGCCTATGTAACGACTTATCATCAGGGAAATTATTGCTCGCGGAGCGCCTACGAGCCGATCACGATCGATCGGATCAATTGATTTACGAGCACTTTTTAACTGCACCTCGTTGACACATTTTTCTGCTCCCTTTATCCTTCTATAGATCTGCTTTTTATCGCCGAATATCAACTTGTATTATACTATATATATACGTGCGGCAGCTTACACTCGGCGAGCCGGCTAATTACGTCGGCCGTTATATGCGCGGAATTATGTTCGCCTGATTCGAAATTATTTATTGTACCGCGCACTTTCTCGAGCCCGAATTCGTACTTGGAGAAATTATATGCCTATATACTATATAGTTCGCGCTAAAACGATATAAAAGGATGCTTTCCTCTAATGCTTATCGGCTTTATTACTTCAAGTATAGCGTTGAAATTTATGACGATTGCCGCGCGTATCTAAAAATTTATTTTACAAGTAAAAAAAAAACATTTATACGTAATAAAGTTAAATGTCTTTTCTATCTATAATTTTGACTTGGCGTTGGTGCGGTACTTAAGATTATTCTTTTTGTTATACTTTTGTTATACTTTTGTTTACGATTTCAATTTCTCTGCAGATAGTTTTCCCTCGGAATCTGTGAGCTCTTTAACGGTTACAAGGTTCCCGATAGAATTATGAGCACATATAATACTTATATTATATAGGAGGAAGCGGATGAGAACCTTTAACGATAAAAAGACCGAACACGCGGGGCCTAAAAATGTGACCCGATAAAAATAAAACAAACGAGAACTGGACGCTTCGTCGGTGGTATTATCGAAAACGGGTTTTCAACTGATCTTTCGTCGTATATTTACTCGCTTGCGCTTGTGTGGAGCAAACTGCCTCCTGCATGAATAATATTTCTATCATTTCAAATCCAAATATAAATATGCATATCTACGATCTAAAACAAAACAATCTATACAAAGTTCGGAAACGAGGTTAAATAATTTCACACTCTGTTTAACTGATGAAGTCAATTAAAAACGGTTACAAATCAAAATGAAAATTTGGAAAATTCACGCTCTAATCAGATTATAAATTAAACAAATTGCGAGTGTTTATATTCTGTTGTAATACCAATAAATATAATCTGTAAACATTGTGTTATTTTTATTTAAAACAAAAATGGCTTACGAATGTCTGGTAGGCATATATAATACAAAGATTTCGTATACCGATTATCTTTCGGTATAACTGTAAAATATATATAATAATAATAAATCTCGCAATTTTCGTTGAAAAAGGTAGGTATGCACGTAAACAGTAATCATAGAGTCTGGCTCAGCTGTTAAGAAAAGTCGAGGTGCTCATAACTGTTTTCTTGCTTCGGAAAACACATGATCGATAAGTGTCCATTCAACTATACACCAGACATTTAAAGTATTCAACTATGATGACACACATGTGGTTTTTTTTTTATTATTTGAGCTTACCCAAGCCCTTTTCAGGCTTACGTTGTATTTACAAAATTTCTTGCAAATTAGACAATAATTCTTACACTTTTCGGTACTTGTACATTTCAGTTAATACTTTCCAAAAATCCACAAATATCTTTAATAATTTTAGTTTCGCATCCCGATAACAGAAATTATATACTACGGTGCACATATATTATTTTTCACTAATTTTGTCATCAACATTGTTCTTTGTTGTTCGAATTCGGGACAATTCCAAAGTACATGATTTAAGTCTTGCGTTTTAAAGTTGCAGGTATACTTTTGATCATTGATAATATTAACTCGGTTTAGCGCGGCAGCTAGATCGTATAGTGATTGACTCTACACCTATTTATAATTACAATCTCTTTTCGGGTTAGCATTCTGTTATAAAACCAAGGAGATTTATTCGGCTTATAATAGAATTGAACGTATTCTTTACCTGTTCCTAGGCCTCTCTTACTTAGGGGTACTCTCTGTGTTTTTATCTTTGTTTGTTGTTTGAGTACAGTCCGAAAGTCAACAAAAGTTATTAATAGGCTGCGATCAGGTTCAGTATCGGCAGAATTTGATAGCAAGCTTATCTGCCTTTTCATTCTCTTCTATGTACCTATATGAGTCGGAATCCATATAAAGACGAATGTCGCTATTGTCTTTACTTACAAATTTGATTCTTTTACTTTGACTTGTTTTTAATGTCTATAATGTAAGGATTGATTTTCACGTCTGTGTTATGTGTCTGAAGACTTCGAAGAATGCTTAGGGAATCAATAAGCATGTTACAATTAGTGTTTGTATTGCGTTTAGAGCAATAATTAAAGCTTCACTAATGCAAACTTTACTCGCAATGGGTAAACTTTTGGTAATTGTTACGTCTTATTCAGCACATGAACAAGTTCACCCGACTGCTTTTGCTTCAAAGACTTTACTTCCGTCTGTAAATATATTGATTGCACTATTTCTTTTTAGTGTTTCGGTTAAAATTGAGTTTGCGTTATTAGATTCTTTAACTCTATATTTATCGGTATTTCTGATATAAAAGTTTTGTAGTCACGATTGTAAAGAGAAAAGTGGGAGTCTCACTGCAAATCCAAGTGTAAAATCTGTGGCATACAGAAACGTGTTATTTTAATACACTTGGATTTACCGTGGTGTTTTAATTGATTTAGCATTTATCTGAAAACATTCGATTCATCTATTTTCTGTTGAATAAGTCTTTTTTGGTTATGTTTATGAAATAGTTTTAATTAAAAACGAATGACAAAAGTTTTGCTCTTTCTCTCACATTCTTTATTGTATGGAATTTTAGCTTCTTCTAATATTACGAGTCCTAATTCTGTATCGCAGTGCTGTTCTAATAGCAGCGAGCTGTATTTTTGCTTATTTTTGTATATTAAACAACCGTATTTGATACGTGAGCGGATGAAATTCTTGTAAAGCGTCAACAGTGTTCGAGGGCTAGAGTCGCCCACCATGTTCCGCAGAAAAATTTTATGATGCTAACTGCAGCTTTTGTACATTTTTTTAACACGATTTATATGGTCCGAAAATAGCATTTGATAGTCCATGTGTATTCCTAAAAATTTGGTTGAATCTTTAGATACAATTTCGCAATCTTCGATTTATATACAGAGCGATATCATGCGCAAACTGCGAGACACTTACTTGTCTGGGAAGATCCATTATCGGTTATGCTGGAAATGTACATAATATATAGAAGAAAACTAAGTACACCCTCCTGAGGGACATCTTTGAAAATAAGTCTGTTGAAACTGACGACTGTTCTCTCATAAATTAAAAATTTGACAAATAGTGGTAATTTTTTTGAGCACCCTGCGAATTTTAATTTATCTAATAAAAGTTCACAGATTACATTATCAAAGGCGCCCGGTACATCCAATTTTGAATTTAAACAAAATTATGGTAAACCTTTTTATGTACGTTCAGTATAACTTTAAGATTTCTACTATGGAATCTTTCTACAGTAAATAATTACTTAAATATAGGAATGATAAAAGAAAAGCATCCCAAAAATTATTTCACATACATCGTTGAATTCATCGTTGATAAACAAGTAGACTCAGATATACTCACCTCCCACAATTTTTAAAAATCTGTGAAAGCAAAAAATAAAAAGACAAAAATCAAAAAATGAAGATAAGAAAAAATGTATGCATAATACAGCCTTTTCCTGCCAAGTTTAGAAATAGAATGGAATATCTGTTGGATATTTATAGGATTCAATACTTTCCATAAATGAATATTTTGATTCTCCTTTTAGAACTATATAAGTCTAGAAGTCTGGAAATTGTGGTCTGCAGCACCAAGCCTCCTCGAGTTACACAAAGATACGAATTATATTAAAATGTATAAAGACTAGTAATTTTCCCCTCTCGCAATGTATACGAAACTTTCTCTGGCATTTTTTTTATAGCTTGCGCAGCATTACATAAGCTGCATATTTTTATTTAGAGCGCATAGCCTGTAGTAAATCATTCACCGACTGTTACAATTTGAAGTGTAAAAATTTAAATGTATAAAAGACACCTAAGACGACGACAATAACGGAATTGCAGAAAACAATTATAAGAAAAAGTAAGGGATTTCGACGCGAGCAGCAAGTGCAGCCGTAAAAAATCCCCTCGACCGGAGAACCGCTCCACTAAATCAATATACGCATAGCCATAACGATTTTACGCGTCGGCTGCAAGACTTCCTCTCGGATAGCGAGGCGCGCGCGAAACTGCCCTTGCCATCTATATAGGAGCATCGATCCGATAAATAAACAAGACTGCAATAAGGATAATTGTTTGCACGAGGCGCGAGACGGAATACGAAATCGCGCGAGGTGTAAACACATCGGTTTCGCGCCGCGGCAGCAACAAAAGAAAAAAGTAGCTCGACTGGCAGCGGAGCTCGGTATCCCCGCGCGTATACAGAAAACTCGCACGAAAGAAAGAAACCGCAGCGCGGGCATAAGTACAGCCGAGGCATCCGCGCGACCGCAAAACTAATTCGACTAAAGAAAATCGGTAAAAATAAAAGGAAAGCAAGCGCGGCGTCTGCTCCCCTTCGCGTGCGCACGATTTCGTCATCGCGCGCGCACTCGGCAGCTGTTATACCGCGACATCGCACCGAATCACGAGCTCGCGCGGGACTCACCTCGGGACTCACCTGCAGCTCATATATATATATGTGTGTACGTATAGACTCGTCCTCGCGCGTATACTCGGGAGGTGCCTGTACTGCAGCAGCCATTATGGTAAACCAGTTTGTCATTCATAACGGATCCACACGGCTACAGCGGCAAGCGAGGAATCTCTTATATATAGTTGCGCCGATAATACCGCTTATACAGCTTGCCGCGGCGCCTCGGGAGACGAGTATGCGAGCGAATATGTCAGCTCGCAGCCTCTCTACAGATATACCGCGCTGCTCTCCTTCGCTCTCGCTTTCCCTCTCCGCATACGCACCGCCGCTATGTGCAGCATCATATATACCTATATAGCCATAGGTGCGCGCGTATTTTGTGCTCTCCTTCTTATACGCGCATCGATTTTCTCTTTCCGATGTCGCGACGACGGCGGCAGGCTTACCTGCTGGGGTCCCCCCGGCTTGTCGATCTCGTCACACCCATATCTCCGTAATTATGATGCCTGCGGTACGCTCAACGTAACGCGCGCAGTCCGCGTCCGCGTACGCCTGCGTGCACTCGTCGTATCCCGGTATTGTATCACGGTGTGCGCAGAGGGAACGTCCGGTTCCTACGATAACCGATCGACGTTTCAGCTCGCGGTTATTATGTTATATTTGCATAACGAGTTGTACTTGTATGGGGCCGAAAACGACCGAAACGAGTTTCGAATTAGCCATCGGGGTCAGATCGCTGCGTGTAAACAATCAATATAAACATGCTTTGGCCGCTTTCGTGTAGCTCTTTTCATTATACATATATACATATGTAATATATATACGACTGAAAGGAAAGTACATAAGCTCCTTTGAAGAATTCTACAGATTATTTTGTGGTACTTTTTCAAAATTTATATCCATATATATAGGATTTTTCTCTGTGCTGTATACTCCAAAATTTTGTCAATAGCTTTGAGCTTCGTCGACATCTATTTGAATTTAAATTGAAAAGCGTTTACAAAAAAATTATATTATTTTATCAAAGGGGGCTACGTCAAAATCGATTACCTTTTATATATGTGTACAAGATTTGCGCCTGACACATTTTCACTCGTACTCGCGCACATCCATTCATATATATAGATTATGTATAAGCTCGATATATCCGATGAGTCGTATCAGAAATAATTGATACAATACAAATATTCATCACATATCCACTTTAATATAATTTAATGAATTTGATTTTATACTTATCAAATTGTCTCTTGTCATCTATAAATTATTTTTTAATCTATGGTGAAAGCTTGCACACATTTAACTCGGCGTCTGTGTGAAACAATTTTATACATACAAGTTAGGAAGTAATAAATTTAAAAAACCTATTTTCGTGGGTCTGTTCCTGTTCAATCTAGTAGAGCTTTTTGTGTCTGTAAAGTGTAAAATGTCATTTACAATACAATAAAAAGTTACGCGCGGCCAAAAAAGACGTATACTTAACGCAATAAATTCGTTTTATTCAGGGGAAAAAAGAACCACGATATTTCAAAAGGCAAATGAGAAAAGCCCATAAAGTAAAACGAGAGAGAGAGAGAGAGAGCTGTTTTTACTCAAATAAGGCAAGCACCCTTGAGGCAATCGATATCAACTTGCAAGCAAAGTTTGGCTTTGATATCTCGAAACGTTTTCGAGCTGCGCTTCGGGCCATATGCACGACCGAGTTCACGCACAGATTGCACACACACACGCACATACACACACATACCCTACACCGCAGCTGGTCCGGAATACAAAAAGCACCGAATTCATTTTCCACCGTGCCTAAACAGTTTTTTCTTTTTCGCAATTTTCGCTTTTGACTCGCAAAAGCTTTTTCGCTAGGGAAATGGAATTACGTGCAGGTAAACGGAGAGACGCCCCCGCGCCGTGATGTTGATGTAGTCAAATTACACAACTCAGCCAATACGCGATGTTCAAGCCCACGAGTCAAGTATAAGATGAACATCATGCCAACATTAATGAAGCCAACTCGAGCCAACCACTGCCTTACAGAGCAGAAATGGTACTTGGAACTTTGAGCATAGGTACTGCATTTCAAGATGCTACCAGGCTTTTCATCACATCATACTAGCTTGACTATTTACTATTTCATTTTTTAACTTTACATTATTGTATCGGACCAAAGTGCATCTAATCTATATTATATAAGAGTAATATATATTGCATATCAATAGATAATGATCAGTACCAAAAATGTCGCTGAAACATTTTTAATCGAAAGAAGAAACTTTTTCTATTTTTATACACACGGAGAAAAATGTTTCATGAATAAGTACAATAAAATTCTAGAAAAATTACTATGT